>CAAKHD010012965.1:0-14661 GCA_901007705.1 Fistularia tabacaria | reverse complement strand
TTTCTTTTGTATAAGAAAAAAAAAAAAAAAAAAAAAAAAAAAAATGGGGTCGGATGAAGTAGAACTTTCTTCTGCTGCGGTTAATCTTCATCCCCTCCTCCCTCGTCCTCCTCAAAGCTCCCTGTTTATCCGCAGAATTCTCCTCGTTCCTGAAACGTTTTTCATTGCGTTTGTCGGCGGAAGGAAAGGAGGCCTCTGATTGGACGAGACCAAGCCCAGTTTTTTTTTTTTTTTTTAAAGAAATGGGGATTTAAAAAGTGTTGAACTCTTTCATACTGCTGAAAAAGAAGGTGCGCGACAAGACTAGCCGGGAGTCGCGGTCGGGTAAAGAGGGCAAAGGTCAACGCTAGGTGGAAGATTGGGTGTGTCTTGTTGGGGATAGTCGGTCTACTTACTCGAGAGTAAAGTGGGGCGGCTAATTTGGGGCAGTGGATATGGCTAGTTTGGCAAACTTAGCGTGGCTAGTCGTCATGTGTGGGAATGGCTAGTTGTGGACAGTTGTTGTGACTACTTGGGAATGGTAGGGATGGCTAGTTTGGGAAAGTGGATATGGCTTGTTTGGCAAACTTGGCGTGGCTAGTTGGGGATCGTGGGAGTGGCTAGTTGGGGTTATTGCATGTGGTTAGTTGTACACTCTAGGCGTGGTTAGTTGGGGACAGTGGGAGTGGGTAGTTGTGGACAGTGGGTGTGACTACTTGGGAATAGTCGGAATGGCTAATTTAGGGACTGTGGAAATGGCTAGTTTGGCAAACCTAGCTTGGCTAGTTGGGGATCATGGGAGTGGCTAGCTGTGGAAAGTGGGTGTGCCACTTGGGAATGGTGGGAATGGCTAGTTTGGGATAGTGAGTATGGCTTGTTTGGCACACTGAGTGTGGCTAGTTGGGGATAGTGTGAGTGGCTAGTTGGGGACAGTGGGTGTGGTTAGTTGTACACTCTAGGCATCGTTAGTTGGGGACAGTGGGTGTGGCTAGTTGTGGACAGTTGTTGTGACTACTTGGGAATAGAAGGGATGGCTAGTTTGGTATAGTGGTAATGGCTGATTTGGCACACTTAACGTGGTTAGTTGGGGATAGTGGAACTGGCTAGTTTGGGATAATCGGAATGGCTAGTTGGGGACATTGGGTGTGGTAAGTTGGACACTCGAGGCGTGGTTAGTTGGGGTCAATGGTAGTGGCTAGCCAGGGACACTAGGCATGGCTATTTTGGTACAGTAGTTATGGGTAGTTTTGCACACTGAGCGTGGCTAGTTGGGGATAGTTGGAGTGGCTAGTTGGTGATAATGGGAACGGCTCAGCGTGCTTAGTTGGGGATAACGGGAATGGCTAGTTGGGCATGCTGGGAGTGGCTAGCTGTGGACAGTGGGAATACTTGGGAATAGTAGGGATGGCTAGTTCAGGATAAAGGATGTCGCCAGCTTGGCACACTGAACTAGCTAGCCAGTTAGTTCAGTGTTAACATGGCTAGTTGGGGATAGTGGAAGTGGCTAGTTTGGGATAATGGGAGTGGCTAGTTGGGGGCATCTGGTGTGGTTAATTGGACACTCGAGGCATGGTTAGTTGGGGATAGTGGGAGTGGCTTGATTGGGAGAATGGGAGTGGCTAGTGGGGGGGATTGGGTGTGGTTAGTAGGACACTAGACATGGCTAGTTGGGGACAATGGGTGTAGCGTGATGGGGACAGAGGGCATGGCTAATTGGGGGAATGTGGGTGTGGCTAGTTTGGGACAGCAAGGATGGCCAGTTGGGCACTCTTGGCAAGGATAGCTGGGAATGGCCATATCAGCACAGAGGGTGTGGCTAGCTGTGTACAGAAGGCTATGCTAGTTGGGGCCAGCTAATCCGGCACTCTCGGCATGGCTCATTGGGGACAGTTTGCGTGGCTAATTAAGAAAAGTGGTTATGGCTCGTTGAGGACAGTTAGCTTTGCTAACTTGGGGGCAACGGCTAGACCTCGGTTACTGTCAATCAACCGAGTTCTGCCCAATCAGGGAGTGCGCAAGTATCACAGACAACCAATGAAAAAAGAGAACGCGGAACACAGGAAGTAGCCTCGGCATACTTAGCGCGGCTTGTTCCGTCCACGAGCTCGCCGTCATTAGCGTAGCGTCAATGCGGGCGGATGGATTTCCGCAGTCACACACACACACACACACACACACACACACACCTCCCCCCCGGCAGGCGTCTTCAGAGGTGTTGCTCCACGTCTGAAGCCCCGCGTGATGGAGGGCTCTGCAAATCGATGGCGTCGTTGATTGATGGCGGCGGTGGATTTACCGCCTTCCCTCCTCCTCCTCCTCCTCCTCCTCCTCTTCCTCCTCCTGCAGAACGCCGTCCTCCTTCCTCTCTTAAAGCGCCGGGGCCGCCTCCGGAGTCCAGGTGGTTCCGAGGGGGGTCGAGTGAATTATCCGTCGACGGCAATAAAACTCGTCCCGTTTAAGAGCGACGGCGGCGAGGGCGGCGAGGGCGGCGAGGGCGGCGAGGGCGCTCTCTGCCGACGAGCCGCTCTCGGGGTCATTTTCAATTTCTTTTCCGAGAATTAGCTTTCGCCCGTGGAAGGGAAAGGAAGTCAAGGCTCAGAGGCGGCGCTCCGGCTCCTGACCTGGCACGTTCATCCATTAGCGGCTGACAAGTGGAAGGGGGCGGGGCTTAATCCGCCCGTCAATCACAGGGGGCCGCCGATAGAGACGGTCCACCATTCACCCTCTCATTCACGCCCGCTGATGTACTCGCGGAGAACCTGAGGAGAACCCAGGCTGGAGAACATGGTGGGAACCCGGGCTGGAGAACATGTTTAGGAGAGCGTGGAGATCCTGGAGAGACACGAAGCAGAAGAACCTGGAGAGGAACATAGTCAGGAAAACCTAGAGAGAACCCAGGCAGGAGAACATGGAGAGAACCAAGGGGGGAGAACATGGGGAGAACCTGTGGAGAACCCTCACAGAAAGAACCCATGCAGGAGAACATGGAGAGAACCCATGGTGGAGAACATGGAGAGAACCCATGGAGGAGAACATGGAGAGAACCCATGGTGGAGAACATGGAGAGAACCCATGGTGGAGAACATGGAGAGAACCCAGGCAGGAGAACATGGAGAGAACCCATGGTGGAGAACATGGAGAGAACCCATGGTGGAGAACATGGAGAGAACTCAGGCAGGAGAACATGGAGAGAACCCATGGTGGAGAACATGGAGACCCCACGCAAAGAGAACCTGTTTCCTCCGAGTCATCAGAACCGACTCATTAGCGTTTCCTCAAAAAGCGTGAGCTAGACCTTCTGCCGTGACCTCAGAGCCTCGCTCCACCGCGGGGACTCTGATGGACCAGGAGGAGGAGGAGGAGATGTTTGCTCCACCTTCACGCCGTCACACCTTCCAAGCGGTTCCAAGCGATTCCGCGGAACGAATCTCGCCGCCGGAGTCGACGGTTCGTCCGCCACCATCTGCACCGATCGACCGTCACGGCTCCCTCACGGTGGACTGGGGGGTTAAGCTCCGCCCCCTCGTTCCCCGAGGACCACGACCAACGTAGGCGACCTCCTCCTTCATCGGAGGACACCTCCAAACCTCCATCTTCTCCGTCCGCAGCTCCGCCGATCATCGACCCACCCTCGGTGCCGCAACTGGCAGGCAAGTTCCGGCAACGGGCACCTGTCAGTCATTTGAAGAGGGTACGAAGATCCACCCTGGGCCACCCCCGCGCCCCCGCCATAATGGACCGATCCGCCCCGTCTGACGCTTTTTATCGGGACGTTTTACGCCCGATTAAAATGTTTTACGGCCCGGGCGGGGCGGGCGGGAAACACAATGGCGGACATAAAACGCGGCTTATCGTCGTCGTAAAAAGAAGAGAGAAAAAAAAAGTCGCGTTCATTACGAGCAGCTGGCGTTTTTCCCACCGCGGGTGGGAACAGTGAAGGCACCTTGGAGCCAGAAACAGCAACGACAACAGCAGATAGAGAGATATATAGATCTACGGACGTGGTCGGTACTTCCGAACGACCGTAAACGTTACGTCGGCGCCCTCCACACACACACACACACACACACACACACACACTTCTGCTCACTTCCTGTTTCACCCACTTCCTTATAAGACCGTGAAGGTTTGGTGGCACAGGGTGCAGTTGCACCCACCGGCCACTAGGGGGATTCCGCCTCTCGCTCCCGTATTTAAACTTGCAGTACAAAGTTTTCAAATTTAAAAGGTTCTTAGGTTCTGGAATGATTGGACGTCACTATGATTGACAGGCGACCTCTCTGGGTTAAACCCCGCCTCCAAAACAACAGCGGTGATTGGCGTATGTGTGTGTGTGCGTCTGTCGTTTTTCATGTAATCGACCGCCATTGATGGCGTTATTTGTGTCATTTCAGAGAAATCATGGATGCACACCCCGGAGGCGCTGGCCAAGCACCACATCGCCTACAACGCCAAGGTACGCCGCGCATACGGATCCGACAAACATGGCCGCCGGAGCGGCGGAGAGGACGGACGTGTCGGTCGGCCTCCTCTTCTTCACCCTCGTCATCCCGTCTCTGAGGAAACCAGGAAAAATGTGATCCCGCCGCTTATAAAATAGCTCCGGGGTCAGAGCACCGGCGGTGGATGGGGGAAGTTAGCGCGAGTTAGCGCGAGTTGGCGCGAGTTAGCGAGAGTTGGAGGAGCTAGCTTAGGTAAGACATTGTCATTCTGATCATTTAAAGTAGTGGTTGGCCATAGACAGCAGTGGTAAGCAGTGGTTTGCGGTGGTTAGCAGTGGTAAGCACTGATTAGCGGTGGTTAGCGCTGGTAAGCAGTGGTTAGTGGAGGTCAGCAGTTTTAAGCAGTGGTTAGCGATGGTTAGCAGTGGGAAGCGGTGGTTAGTGGTGGCTAACAGTGGTAAGCAGTGTTTAGCGGTGGTAAGCAGTGGTAAGCAGTGGTTAGCAGTGGTTAGCAGTGGTAAGCAGTGGTAAGCAGTGGTTAGCGGTGGCTAAGCAGTGGTTAGTGGTGGTTAGCAGTGGCTAGCGGTGGTTAGCAGTGGTAAGCAGTGTTTAGCAGTGGTAAGCAGTGGTGAGCAGTGCTAAGCAGTGGTTAGCAGTGGAAAGCAGTGGCTAGTGATGGTTAGCATTGATTAGCGGTGGCTAGCAGTGGCTTGTGCTTGCTGCACACAGCCAGATGGTCCCTGGTTGGATTCCCACAGGGGGGAGGACTTCCTCTGGGAGGTCTCCATGTTCTCCCTGTGTCTGCGTGGGGTTCTTCTCACCGCCTCTTGTCCAATGACTGCAGGATAAGCAGTGTGAATGAATGAATCAATGAATGCATGAATGAATGAATGAATGAAAGCCAAACCACTGCCTCTGATTTAATGGTGTTGCACTACCGGGCTTCTCCAGTAGGGGCATCCAAACCGCTAATAAATTCTAGCAGTTGGGAGCTAGTAAATACTAGCAGTTTGGAGGCATGTTAATCCAAACTGCTAGTATTTACTGGCAGTGGTAGGCAGTGATTAGCGGTAAACAGTGGTTGTTAGTGGTTAGCAGTGTTTAGCGGAGGTTAGCGGTGGAGAGCAGTGGTTAGCCGTGGTAAGCGGTGGAAACTGCTAGTAAATCCGAGCAGTTTGGATAAAGATGCCCCCAAACTGCTAGTATTTACCAGCAGTTTGGGTAAATATGATTTTTTAATTAGCCACATTTCTGTAAAAGAAGAGTGGAGGGTTTTTGAAACGGAATTCGATTTAAGTTTCATTTTTATTTACTTTTCGGTTTCACCGAGCCGAGCGTTCGTCCCATTTGTTCAGCTGTAATTTTCATCCTGCAAGGCGAAAGACAACAGCGGCGACCGCTGGAAGATACCAACTTCACGGTCCGAAACGCAACGTGTTCACTTATTCATACATTCCGGACGGTGCTTTCCAAAGTGGCTTCTGCTGACGGGCGAGTTTTTTTCCGACGCGGGGGTTGGGGGGGTTGAAATCGATCGGATACAAATCGCTGACGGGGACACAATCGAGGAGAACCCAGAGGAACCGCGCGCAGATGCAGAACCACCGCTAGCCGCTAAACTTTGAGCGAGAAAAAAATAAACATGAAAGGTTCTCCCGCAGTGAGCACAAGGAGATGATCCGGAGCCGTTGAATTGTCGCGTAGGAGTTAGCATTAATCGAGGTAAAAACACCGGCTGCTAATTTTAGAGATTCTTCCTCGGTAGCTCCGCTGCCGCCTCGGGAGCTGGAACCTGCAGAGGCAGCAGGATGGAAGAAAAAGAAAAGAAGAAGAAGAAATATAAGAGATTCAGGTCTCGAACAGCCGCTTCTCACAGCTCCCCTTGAATTTTGAAACGGTGCCCTTTGCGGCGACCGTGCGGCGGCCATCTTTGCAGGCACACCGGAGAATGACGAGAAGCTTTTCAGTAAAATGCGCCGAGCGGAGGCGAAAACACGACGTCGGCACCTAGCAGGAGAATCAAACCGACCATTTGAAAAAACGAACGAACGTGAAAGTGAAAGTGAAAGCGCTACAAGTTAGCAAAGATATTTTGAAAATTCAATTTGATATCACTTCACACAAAAGCTGTTTTTGCAGATAGATAATATTTTTCTTTTTTTGTTTTTTTTTTGTTTTTAAAAAAAAAAAAAAGGAAAGCGCTAGCATGGCAGCTAGCCGTCTCTGGCTCTCCGGTGGCTTTTGCGATTATTTTTACTTTTGAAAATTCAATTTAATATCACTTCAGACAAAAGCTGTTTTTACACACATAGATAATATTCACCTTTTTTTTTTTAGCTTTTTGTTTTTGTAAATTTTTGTACTGATATTTTCTTTACCAAAAAACTGTAATTTTCTATCTCCTTCTTCTTTTTTGCTATTTCATTTCTTGAGCCGTATTTTTTTTTTTCTAAATTCTCCTTTTTTCCCCTCAAACGTAGTATTATCGTTCAAGTCTCACGGCTTTTCTTTTTGCCCGTCGTTTTTTTTTGGCGTCGGGGGTTGTTTTGCCGTTGCCGCTAAATGCAAAGACCTTTTCAAAAAATAAAATTCTCTTTGTTATTATCATCACTTTCGTGGCGGAGAAGGACTCCATTATGGGCATCATTATGTCACATATCATGCGCACGATCGGGGTTTGAATACCCGAGCCGATTATCCGTCATTACCGATAATCAGCCGACCTCTGCTTTTACCGCCATTATCCCAGTTTGACTTATGCAACATTTTGTCTTATTTATAGATAGAAGACGAGAAAATTACCACCGAAATAACGTTCGTGAACAACGGTTGGAGCCGGTTGTTTTGCATGTCGACGGTTTGCACGTGGCAGAAATCCACGCCACCCCAGCTTCGATTGTTTCGGAGGAGGAGGAAGAGGAGGAGGCGCCTTTGTTTTCCTAACTGTTGACTTGAGCTGCCGGTGGTTCTGGACTCCAGTTGCGTGCAGGAGAAGCGGCGGTACTCGTGTTCCCGCAGCCGGAGAGCGATGGCTTCCTCTGCTGGAGGCCGGCGGAAGCGCTGCTCCGGCTCAATGCAGCATTGATTGTGTGGAACTCGGATCGTAACATGAAAAATGATCCGGTTTTTGCTTGTTTTGAGTTTATGTTGAATTGTTTTGAATTTTCTTTGTGTTCAAATCAGCCAGGATCACATTAAACTGACTTCCTCCCATCTGCTCTGCTTCACCAGCACACATAGTCTGGCGAATTTGTCATTTATGTGCCTCCTTTAAGGAAATGCCAGCTTTTTTTCTTGCTGTCTTGCCAGATTTGTCACATTTTCATCCTTTTTTGTCTCAAAACTATCGAACCTGTTGCAGCTGCCAGTTACTACCACTCTTTTCATGCACATGTCTGTAGGGTGTCCTTTAGTGCCAAGAAATAAAACAATTCAAATTCATTATTATTATTATTATTATTATTATTATTATTATTATTATTATTATTATTATTATTATTATTATTATTATTATTATTATTATTATTATTATCAGTAGTAGTAGTAGTAGTGTTATTACTATTGTTATTATTATTGTTATTATTCAGGTGACCTGGTAATACTTCCGCCTTTCCGCATTAGCCACGCCCAGTTCGGATTTCTGACCAATCACGCAGCAGCTCTCTGAGGCCTTTTTAAAAGGTGATTCTATCATCCGCGCAAGGTCTCTAATTCTAAAAAAAACGGATTTAAAACGAGAAACCCGAAGCTGTGTGATAGACAGCCCTGTGACAGGTCAGTAATGATGCGTGTGTTCGGGATGCTAACGTGGCTAACGTCCGCCCAGTAACATTCATAGGTGCTAGCTGCTGGTGTTAGCTAATGTAGCTTGAACCACCCAGCCACCCCTTTTTTTTTTTTTTTTTTTGCGGCGGAGCTCCCCGGCTGTTACATTTGGAAAAATATCAAATAAACCTGAAACTGTGTGATAGACGCCCATGTGATTAACCCGAAACCCTGGTTAGTAAAAAATATACATATTTAAGATGCTAACGCGGCTAATGTCTGCCTAGTAGCAATAATATACCTGCTCGTGTTAGCGAGCCTAGCTAGTGGTTAGAAAACAAGCTAGCCATCGCATTTTATCCGTCAACCTCCTTGGCTGGGAAATTATTTTGCACTGGAAAAGTCAGATTTTTGTCCAGCAGGCACTGGAGCCGCTACACCGTTTTCAGAAGATAAACTAAAATGATTAGCGATGAAGGTGCTAGTGAAGAAAATTTTGCCCTGCTAACATCCAAGAGGCGGTTGCTAATGTTCAGTGCTAGTTGTTACTGAAGTTAAAGACAGCAAGAAAGACCTGATGAAACAGTCACTTGAAATTGTTATTGTCGTCTTTTTTGTCAAAAAGAGAACCTCCACAGTTACTGTGACGTCATTTTTGTAACGACAAGCGTCTTGAAATTTGACTAAAATGTGATTTTTTTTTTTTTTTTTCTTCCCTGCCAGTTCCTGGGGAACACGGAGGTGGAGGCTCCTAAAGGCACCGAGGTGGTGAAGGATGCAGTCAGGAAGCTTAAGGTAAAGGGGAGTGGATGTTTTCCGCGGGGGGGGGGTTCGAAAGGCGGCGCTGAGAAACGCCTCGCCAAGCGCCCTTGGGAATTTCAATTTTCATTTGTTTTTTCTTTTTTTCGGGGGGGGGGAGCTGGCGAGTGTTGACGCTTCCAGCTGCTGGATAAGCACATCAGTCTGCTTCGCCCCGGCGGATTTATTTCCCAGCCTTCGCTTTAGGAACCCGAGCCTTCGGTCCCGAAGCAAATCACGCTGTGGAAACCGGGGAACATAGTGTTTAGTCAATAAATCGCGGCGTTAATGGCTTTTCTTTCCCCGAGCCGAGTGAACCGGGAGAGACAATTAAGCAGCCGGCGGGGGCGAATTAGATCATCTAATTAGATTCCACAGGAGGAATTTGCATGACAATGCGCCGCTTTCATGCGTTGAGGGCCCCCCCCCCCCGGCGCGCTAATTGAGGCGGAGCATCTCCCAACGCCATCGCGACAACAATATACCCCCGTGGAAAAAAAAAAACAACCCGAAAACGATTCAATTTCAATCAAGCTACGCAGCTCCGGTGATCATTTCGGAAAACCGTTTCGCCAAATTGCCATTTTCCATGCCTGGTTTAGCTCCGCGCCGGCGCTAAGCTTCGCGGGGAAACGTGGCAGAAATAACAACAACGCAGCCGTTCGGGCTCCTCTGGACAAGAACAACTGGCCCCTAGTGCGTTTTTACAAGCATGTTTTAAATGTGTTCCAGTCGTCCCTCGCTAGAACGCCGTTCACCTTTTGTAGCCTCACAGATTTTTTTTCAGTGCAATTTTGCATGTTTTTTTTTTTTGTTTTTGTTTTTTACAGCGCATTGTTTTCTTTGTCCTGATTGGCTAAGGGACTGTAGACCATTGTCAATCCATCTCCTCCGAAGCGTGTCTCTTGTACGGCACAGAATGCGGTCAGCTTGATGCATTTCCATCTATGTTCGATCTGAAGTGCTGTATGTTCGCGAGTTTTCCTCCCGACAAAAACCCACAATGTCCACGAAACGTGCGGTCGCTCCCAAAAGACGGCGAAAGATGCTAACCGTCGCACAGAACGTTGGACTCGTGGACATGCTCAAGGAAGGTAGAAGTTACAGAATGAATCTCCAGTTGGTTCCATAAAGAAGGAGGAAAATAACACGAAAGCGGCGATAAGTTTTAACAAGGATGCGAAAAGGGTCGTAAGTGTCCGCAGCAAGAGCGTGGAAAGGATGGAGTCTGCTTTAGCTTTTGCGGATCAGCGACTCCTGGAAAAACAACACGACGCTGAAAAGCAACATCATCCCCACAAAAGCTAAAAAAGCTTGATGAAACTTTTGCCGTCGGCGATGACGTCCATGACAGCGAGTGCATGTAAAGCTGACGACATGGTTCCGTCCCTTTACGCCTTCATTTCTCCGTTGCTCTACAACCTTCGGTAGTTCTTGGACTTCCTGCGAGAACATTTTAGACATTTTTTAATCTTATTTAGGACTTCGAAATTCTCAGGAGTTTTTGTGAGATGTGAGACGTCGCAAGTTCGATTTTTTTTTTTTTTTTATATATATATATATATTTTTTTTTTATTATTATTTTTTTCCCAATGATTATTAAATGAAAATGAACATTATATTGGGTTTTTCAGACTAGATGTACGGCCGTCGGCCCTCTCTTACCCGTTGTGTCTCCCTGACGTCTCAGTTCCAGAGGCACATCAAGAAGTCGGAGGGCCAGAAGGTCCCCAAAGTGGAGCTCCAGATTTCCATCTACGGCGTGAAGATCCTCGACCCCAAGACCAAGGTGAGCCTGTACCTCCTCCCCACAGGGGGGGGGGGGGGCTGCTCCCACTCCACCGGCCGGTTGTTATTTTACCCGTTTAGTCCTGGTTGGTCATATTAGCAGTTTATATTGCTGGTTATCTTAGCTGTTTAATCCTGCTTACATTAGCAGTCTGGTTATATTAGCAGTTTGTCCCTGGTAACGTTAGCACTTTTTCTCCTGTTTGTTTTCACTATTTATTCCTGGTTATATTAGCAGTTTAGTCCTGGTTGTACAGGTAGCTTATTCCTGGTTAAAGTAGCACGATATATTGCTAGTTTTCTTAGCTGTTTAATCCAGTTTACATGAGCAGTTGGGTTACATTAGCAGTTACTGGTCATTTTACCACTTCACTTCCTGTTTATTTTAGCTTTTTATTAGTGGTTATATTAGAGGTTTAGTCCTGGTTGGATTATTAGCAGTTTTATATTACCGGTTTTATGTTGCTGGTTATCTTAGCTGTTTAATTCTGCTTACATTCGCAGTCTGGTTACATTAGCAGTTTGTCCCTGGTAACGTTAGCACTTTATCTCCTGTTTGTTTTCGCTATTTATTCCTGGTTATATTTCTAGTTTCTATTTCAGTTATCTCAGAGATGAATTTCTGGTTATAGAAGAAATATATATGCTTTATATTAGCATTATATCTCTTGTAAATTTAGCCTCTTATTTTCTATTTGTTTGAGCTACTTATTGCTGGTTGTCTTCTATCTAGCTGGTTATCTGGTATGCTGTTATCTTCACACTTTATTCCTGGTTACATAGTAGTTTATTCCTGGTTGCAGTCGCAGTGTATTCTATGTTACACTCGCAGTTAATTCCCGGTCATCTAAGCTGTTTATCCCGGGTTATATTGACCATGTATTGCTGGTTTTATTGTATTATTGTTTTTATGACTGGTGATATTAACACTAAATTCCTGGTGATCTTAGCTTTTTATTCCTGGTTGCACTGGTGGTTTATCCCTGCTCATTTTAGCAGTTAATTCCTGTTTCATTTGCTGTTCTTGCTGAAATTAGGTGAGATTTATTCCCTCGTACATTTCCAATGTGTCCGATCTCATAAGGTTTTTTCTTCCCTGTATTTCTAATCGCGGCCAAATCCATCTGAATTTATTACATTTTATTTCTAATCCTAGCATTTTTTTGTCTTGTTTTTTTGCTTTTATTCCTCTTTAATTTGATTTTATTCATCTTGGCTGGGATCTCCAAACCCACCCATCTACCTGTTCATCCCATATTTAATTTTTTTTGCGGATTATCAGCTCCGTTTTTTTTTTTCCATGAACGAGGGTTTTTCGTTCCCCTTTTAAAAATCCACGTGGATGAAAGCGCGTTGTTTCTCCGCAGGACGTGCAGCACAACTGTCAGCTCCACAGGATATCCTTCTGCGCCGACGACAAGACGGACAAGCGGATCTTCACCTTCATATGCAAAGACTCCGAGTCCAACAAGCACCTGTGCTACGTCTTCGACAGCGAGAAGTGTGTAAGTGTCGGGGGAATCGAACCCGCGAATGAGTCTTCGGTGCTCGACGTCGGCCGTGGAAATAGATGTGTGTGTTTTGCAAGGTACGGATTTTTTGGCGGCGCAGTACCGCCGGGAACCACAAGAGGGCGCCAACGGGGCGGATATACGACAGAACTCGTGTCATCCTGCGGTTATGATGTTTAAAATCGAAACGTGGCCCTCTTTACTCACAGTTTTAAAGTTTAAGTAGAGTACCGCTGTCCAATCGGACCAAAAACGAAGCGATGACTGTGACTGGATAGAAAATGTTTGATGGAATTCACATTGAGTGACGGTGAAGCGATGGCTTGACTTCCCTCTCTATATCCGCCTTGTTTGTGTATTTAACTTCTGGCTGTTTCCTTCCATCATTTCTGCTAATTACTCGTCTTTTATTAATTTTTTTTTTTCTTCTCAATTTTACCCAGTTTATAAAAATATTTGCATCTTTTTTCCCAACGATTTCCTGTCATCTCTCATTTACAGTTGATTTTCTCAAAACATTTTTTTTTTTCCCCTGAAACTCGATTCAACTTTTAGACCATTTTCTGTTCACTTCACTTTTTTTTTATTCGGCAATCATTTTTAGATCAATTGTATTTATTTTTTGATGTAACTTTTTTTAGGCTGTTTGTACAGATTGTGCTTTTACTCTGTTTTTCGTTAAATAGTGGTTTACAATAATATGAACAATGGCTTTAAATGTTATAATACTACTAACATAGATGACATCAGTCATTGTATTTCATGGTTTTAAATCTCTTATTTCACTATTAAACATCTTATTTATTGTTCATCTTTGAGACCTGAACGCACTACATGAGTGCTGAGTACCAGCTAGCATAGCCGCTCAGGCTAATAAGGTGCTCAACTCTCCTCCCCCCTGTGGGAAACACAGGAAGTGGTGTTTGAAAGAATCCTCCAATCATGCATCGTGATGCGTTCAATGGCCTGACAAAGCGTCGTGACCATCCGCTGTCATGGGTCCACCTCTGCCTTTACAGGGAATAAACCACTAAATTGACTTGGGATAGAACCGTAGGCCAATTAAAACAGGAATAAATAATGCTAAGATAAGCAGGAAAAATCTTCTTAAATAACTCAGAATAAAATGCTAAGTTTAGCAGGAGTAAATTGCTAAAATAACCAGGAATAATATGCTAGGATTAGCAGGAATAAGTTGCTAAAAAACTATGAATAAGATTCCAAGATAAGCAGGAATAATCTGCTAAAATATCTTGGAATAAAATGCTAAGTTTAGCAGGAGTAAATTGCTAAAATGACTAGGAATATAAATGCTAAGATAAGCAGGAATAAATTGCTAAAATATCTTGGAATAAAATGCTAAGAGTAGCAGGAATAAATTGCTAAATTAACTTGGAATAAAATGCTAAGAGTAGCAGGAATAAATTGCTAATATAACTAGGAATAAAATTCCACGATAAGCAGGAATAATCTGCTAAAATATCTTGGAATATAAATGCTAAGAGTAGCAGGAATAAATTGCTAAATTAACTAGGAATAATATGCTAGGATTAGCAGGAATAAGTTGCTAAAAAACTATGAATAAAATTCCAAGATAAGCAGGAATAATCTGTTAAAATATCTTGGATCAAAATTCTAAGGTTAGCAGGAATTACCTGCTAATATAACCAGGAATAAAATGCAAAGATAAGCAGGAATAAATTGCTAAAATAACGAGGAATAAACAGTTAATAGAACCAGCAAGATAAACTCTGAATACAAACACAAATATATTGTTAATATGAGCCTAAATAAATATCTTAGATATTGATGATGTTAATAATAACAATAAAATGAAAGTACAACTACTGCAACTACTGCAATAATGGTACTAACGAGTACTATCCTAGTACAATAGTACTCCTGCTAAAGCTTCTTCTGCCGCCGCCATGTTTGTTTTCGACTCGTCTTCTTTCCCATCGGTGAAAACCAAAGCGAAGACGGGAAGGCTGAAGCCAAGTGGCCAACAGATGCTGACGGCTGGAATATTTGCGCCCGCAGGCGGAGGAGATCACCCTGACCATCGGCCAGGCCTTCGACCTGGCCTACAAGAAGTTCCTGGAGTCCGGAGGCAAAGACGTGGAAACCAGGAAGCAGATCGGGAGCCTCCAGAAACGGGTCGGAGGCTCGAAATCAAACGCCATCGTTTGCTGCTGTTTTTTTTCCCGAGCTTTTCTTACACTTTGTTGAATGATAGCTCATTTCTGACCTTTTCTTGTGTGTGTGTGTGTGTGTGTGTGTGTGTGTGTGTGTGTGTGTGTGTGTGTGTGTGTGTGTGTGTGTGTGTGTGTGTATTCATATCAGATCCAGGAGTTGGAGAGTGAGAACTCTGAGCTGAA
>CAAKHD010012963.1:0-16831 GCA_901007705.1 Fistularia tabacaria | reverse complement strand
GGGTGGGACTTCATCAGGGATCAGCTCTGAGCCCCTTCTTGTTTGCAGTGGTGATGGACAGGCTGACAGATGAGGTTAGACAGGAATCTCCATGGACGATGATGTTTGCAGATGATATTGTGATCTGTAGTGAGAGCAGGGAACAGGTTGAGGAAAATCTTGAGAGGTGGAGGTTTGCTCTAGAAAGGAGAGGAATGAAGGTTAGTCGCAGCAAGACAGAATATATGTGTGTAAATGAGAGGAACCCGGGTGGAACGGTGAGGCTGCAGGGAGTGGAGATCAAGAAGTTGGAGGATTTCAGGTACTTCGGGTCAACAGTCCAGAGCAACGGAGAGTGTGGAAAAGAGGTTAAGAAACAGGTTCAAGCAGGTTGGAACGGGTGGAAAAAAGTGTCAGGGGTTCTTTGTGATAGAAGAATTTCATCTAGAATGAAAGGAAAGGTTCACAACACAGTGGTGAGACCAGAGATGCTGTATGGTTTGGAGACAGTGGCAATGAACAAAAGACAGGAGGCAGAGCTGGAGGTAGCAGAGATGAAGATGTTGAGGTTCTCTTTAGGAGTGACGAGGATGGATAGGATCAGAAATGAGTCCATCAGGGGGACAGCTCATGTTCGATATTTTGGAGAGAAGGTCAGAGAAGCCAGACTGAGATGGTTCAGTCATGTACAGAGGAGGGATTGGGACTGTGTTGGTAGACGGATGCTGGAATGGGAGCTGCCAAGCAGGAGGTCTAGAGGAAGACCGAAGAGAAGATTTATGGACTTAGTGAGAGAAGACATGAAGGTTGTTGGTGTGAGAGAGGAGAATTCAGAGAATAGGGTTAGATGGAGAAGGTTGATTCGCTGTGGCAACCCCTGAAAAGGGAAAAGCCGAAAGGAAAAGAAGAAGCTTTTGAGAAACAGACAGTAACGAGATTTTATTTTTGCAAATGGGCTGCAGAATCTGCCTTAACACACAGCTAGACATGTATGATTCACTTCCTCTTTTTTTTTCTGTATAGGACAAAGGAAACCGGTATTCGTGCAAATGTCGATCTAGAACACAAGGACATTGTTAGGTTGTGGTTGGATCATTCTCTATGCCGCAGATTAGGCTGACATTGAAAGCATGTAGCCTTTTGTTATGAAGGAATAACATAAGATTACAAATTCCAGCTGTAGGTCACTGTCACAAATCCAGCAGGTTACATGCTATTAGTCTTCAGAAGATGTAACTTTCACCATAAGCACTTGTCTGCAGTTGCTTTTCAGATCCAGCTACCTGAATGCTGAAAGCTCAGCTCTCCTTGACAGATCTCAATTTGATGCACAAGTTTGTGCTTTCATGAAAAACTTGAAATATCTTCGAGATTGTTATATTGTCTCTTACAATCACCACAGTTATTTACAAGGAATATGGATGTGGAATCAGACACTTCATCTAACCTTGCATGGGCAAGTAGATATTGACTGGATTTCAGTTTATTAGGTCACCAATTGCATGATGCTGCAGTTACAAAAGAAAAGAAAAACAAAAGAAAAAAACAGAACACAGAAGTATGTTCCTGGCAAGACTTAATCAGTGAGAAGAAAATTTGTTTGATTGTCTCAAAATGAAATTTGATCAGAGATTAACTTGGTCCTGCTTTCCTCACTTGAAGTCGCTTCACTCCTCATCCGAGAGAGTTCCGATGAACTGAAGAAGCCTCTCGGACGAGGGGTGAAACATCTTCAAGTGAAGAAATTCAAGTCCAGTAGCCATGACAAGAAGATTGACAAGAATTCACCATAACCTAGAAGACTGAGAACCACCACAGGCATCCTGGTTTCGTGCAAATCCTGGCCAGTTAATGTTCTTCTGATGTGACTGAACAAATCATCTACATTTGTAAATGCAAAGTTTGAGTTTTCTTAGGGCAATGTAGTGCACATGTTTGTGACGGCAAAATGTATGGGTCCATAACTGTGAAATCAATAAATATATAAATTAATTAATAAATCCTCACCCCACCATTAAAACTATTTTGTTTTCTTGACCATCACTGAATATTCTAGTTTAAGTTCTAAAATTTCAGTTTAACACGGTTTCCTCATAAGTTGAGTTACATGATCAAATAACACGTATTTAAAGCTATATATACAAATATGTAGTTCCACTTAATCATACTATGTACATGGAAAAACACAAAAAGTACACCCATGTAAAAAGGTGTACCCGCTACTAACCCAGGTCTTGTCGGGAAGGGTCTTGTTATCTTGCTGACCTTAAAATTGATTGAATTTGAGGGGAGTTGTAATTCACCGATAGGAACATTCCTTATCATCATCTAAATTGTGCTGTTGCGAAATTGTCGAGATATCAGCTTCCGCCTAAATGTGCACACTGAGCACGGGTTCTCTTGTCTCCTATGAAGTGCCAGAAAACTTGCATTGTGAGTGCTTGAACATTTTTTCATACACTATCAAAAAAGGTCCCAGATTTTATTTTCAGTAGGTTTTACGAGGGACAATTTACTATCAACATTGTCCTTATTCAACAAATTACCAGCCGTGACCATAACCTACGTGCTCAGCCTCATCAGATAGGTTACTATTGCCTTACTGTATATGAGTGACAGCAAATATATGAATGAAATATATTTTGATAGTGGTGTCGCTTATCAAAAGCTTTTAAATTAGGATTTTTTTTCCACTTTAAAACTGTCCAGATGCAAAATTTGAAACGCCAAAAACTTTCCATGATCTCAGGACATACATTGTGTCTCCATTATATTATATACCATAATAAACATAGTTGTTTAAAATGTTTTAATGTAAAAATTCCAATGAAATCTAACTTTATGACCAAAAACAACGTTTTTACTTGGGGTAAATAATTTGTGCGCATGTACGTGTTTGCACGCATGTGCACTAATGTATCAGCATAGATCCCCGGGGGACTGGTTTAATGATTTAGGTAGTTTGTGTAAACTTGGGGTACCTACCCATGTGCTCACTGGCAGATTTCATTATGAGCTGAACACAAAAAAAACAACAAAAAAACAACGCTCTAAAAAATGCATTTGAAAATGCCATAAAGTGGGAGTTTTTTAATATCAGTGGGCATGATATCCATGGCTCTGTCTTGGTTTGAGCACTTAGGAAAATAAATGACTACAGTTACACAGCCTTGCCTGGAGCAACATTTAAGTTTTATGACCTATTGCCATTAGGGCCTTTGGAACAGAGCTGAGTGTCAAATACCTAATTAGGCAAAGCCAATGTGGCTCTGCAAGGACAGGGATTTGTGGATTTAGACATGTGGCAAGTGGGTAAGCTATTAATGATCTAGCATGGGTTGCTTCCCTCGGTGTATGGGCCCCGAAGCTAAAAGTGTTCGTCAAGGGCACTGTTTGTTCTCCGTGTAGAAAATACAGACTCTTATTTATCAGCCATCCATCATGACATCTTTGGCACAGCTGAGAGAGCAACTTAGCCAACTTCCACACACAATAGAAAATACAGAGAGGTGGTGTAAAGGAGGTGTAAAGAAAATATTGGAGTCTTTGAGAGGGCCTGGATTTGAGACGGGTTGAAGGGGTGGGGGGTGGGCGTCTGAAGCGGAATGTGTGTGAACTGCACAGCGCCTCCTATAAATCAGAGAAAAAAATAGTAGAGGGAGGAGGAGGGGAAAAGGAGGATGGGAGAGGCAGGGGTGTAATCATAAGGAAAAGACAGGATTGAGGTGGAGGATAAATTAATGGGAGTGTCAGGATTGGTGGGATGTAGGTGCACATGATGTTGGTGTTGAAATCAGCAATGGAGGCAGGGGTTAGGTCATGGAGGGGCTAACCAATTTTTGGTCAGTTTTAAGCACTTGTGGTTACACAATCTGAGGTCACACAGAGTATACAAGGAGTAAATCACGTTGGTTGAAAGGTCCAAGTGTTGACTGGCGACAAGGGAAAACATATTGCAAGGTGGTCGGAAGCATTTTTGAGAAACCCATTCATAGTGATAGAGAATATTTCACCGATGATTATTTCATTTTTGTGCTCCTGCATGCAAAGAGACACAATTCTTCTTCAATTTAGATTCTTTCTTTGAAAATTATTCTTTTTTAGTTTTATCATACAAATTCACAAGTCTTCACAACACTAATATGTTGCTATGAAACTATCATTGCCAACGGCCAATGTTTAGATGGTCTCAATCCTAAACAGCCCCGGGGGTTTTCTGCATCACACGTTTTTCTTTTAATAGATAATAAGATCTCCAAAAACAGATGTCATTTTTCAAGGGACACTGTTGAATAGTTCGAATATTACTCCAGTCGCAAATGTTCAGTTGACAAAAAAAAAAAAAAAAGAATATATTATGAGACGTGTAACAATGAAAGGGATTCAGTTAAATCGATGATTAAATTAAAAATCCAAAGATCATTAATGGTGAAAGACTTACAGCATAGAGCTGTTGTAGTAGAGCCAAAAAAGTATTGGATTTGAAAAAGCAGAAACCAATAGCAATATTTTACTTAAAAAATAGGAAGAAAAAAATCCCGAGTTAACTAAAATCAGATGGCCATTATTAAATTCATACATTAAACTCAGTGACATTTGTCTCATAACTATAGTTACCAGATTCCAATTATTCAGTTGAACTACTTTTTCTTTTCAAATATTTGTAATGACCTGAATGAGTCAGTGTTCTTGTCGATGACCAGAACACCTGCTACTTCTTAAGCAATACTGAATCTGAATGTTTAGAAACTCACCAATTAATAATTTAACCCCACTGACTGCTCTTGCTTTTTAGACACTTTTGGTATCCTTTGCTAAGAGGTTGCATTTTTTGACATTTTAAATACAGGACTTTTAATTTAAATGGAAATAGTTGACATGCCTCTGCACCATCGCATGGATATTGGGGACAGCCGGTGCATTCAGGGGACCTGGGTTTGGTGGTCCCGGGGATTCTGTCTCTGTTTTTTTGTAGATGATGTGGTTCTGTTGGCTTGATCCGATAGTGAACTCCAGCTCTCGATGGAGCGGTTCGCAGCCAAATGTGAAGACGCTGGATTTGGAATCAGCACCTCCAAATCCGAGGCCACGGTTGTCTGCCAGAAAAATGGGGAGCGCCCAATCCGAGTACGGGATAGGATCCTACCCCAATACCTCAGGGTCTTGTTCACGACTGAGGAAAAACGGAGCGAGCAGATCAGTGTGGTGTCAGCAGCAATGCAGACTAAGTCTGTCATGGTAAAGAAGGCGCTGAGCCAAAAAAGTCAAGCTCTTGCTTTACTCGATGATCTTTGTTCATACCCAATAGCTGTGGATAGTGACGGCAAGAACCAGATCACGGATCTAACCAGATCACTGAAATGAGTTTCCTCTGCAGGGTATCTGGGGTCTCACTCAAGAAATAGGGTGAGAAACTGAGTCAGCTAGGAGGGGCCCAGAGAAGATCTGCTGATCAGCCAGATCAAGAGGAGCTAGATGAGGTGCCATGACCATGTGGTCAGGGTGCTGATTTGACACCTCCAGGCCCCTCCCGGCGGGAAGAGACCCCAGGAGACAACCTGGAACATCCTGGGGCGACTAGGTCTCTTAGCTGGCCTAGGAATGCCTCAGATTGCCCCCAGAAGAGCAAGATGAAATTGGCCAGAAAGAGGGAAGTTTAAGTCACTCTGCTTGGGTTGCTGCCCTTGCGACCCTGGATAAGCAGTAGAAGATGGATTGCTTCCATGTTTATTCCTCTTTCGCCTCCAGAGGTCTGACTTAAAAGATGTGCACTTCACCGCTCTCAATTATTCTCGTATTATTTTATCTATTTCTATTTCATTGCTTTGGTTACCAAGTAGATTTTTTCTTTATGTCTTAACTTTAACGGCACTTTACTTGTTTGAAAGTTGCAAAATAAATAAAAACTAACTTTTTAGATGCAATTCTAATTTGGCCAGTTTAAATGCTATTCATTTATGCTAAAATTAGCAATAAGAACTGCCAGTGGCTCAAATGAACATGTCTTTTTTTCTCATTAAAAAATCCCCCCACTTCCCTTAGAGCTATTTGTTGCATCTCTGCAAATTTCTGCATGCTTTAATTAAAATACTGTAGTCCTTCCCGTGGGAGTGTAGATGAATGAATCTATTTAAAAAAAAAAAGACTAAATTATGCAGTCAGTAATTAAACAAATTTGCTGTGTTAAAAGAAAGAGTGTGGGTGCGGGAGAAGAAGTGAACCACATTAACTGCAGCTTATCTGTCCTCTTTGGTTTAGCTTCTGATAAGCTGTCAGACACTTAGCACCTTATAACAAATTAGACTCCCCGCTGCAAGTAAGGATTTTTGTGTGTGTGTGTGTGTGTGTGTGTGTGTGTGTGTGTGTGTGTGTGTGTGTGTGTGAGAGAGGCAAAGAGGGGGTAGAGAAAACACAGGAATGTTTAACCAAGTGATAGGAGCTGGTTGTTTGAAAATTTGCCCAAAACCCTGCTCTATATGTTGTCTTTCGAGGAATATGTTTGATAAAAAAGAAGAAATGTTGCAACATGACATAAAAAAAAGATTTAAAAAATTAAATCCAAAAATATTTATTAGCATGTATAATGTATTTAAAAGGCGGCACCCCAATGTAAACTGTTTACACATAAAAAATAATAATCCATGAAGGTTATAATACGTAAATAATCAATTTCTAAGACACTGGATATTTTAAAAAGTACATTCATGTCACACAGTTAGATATATTTTTGTCTTCACAATGCAGTATGTGAGAAATTAACTATCTATATTACTTATTCTGCACACAGGTTCATGAGGGGGGTTATCCTGCTGACATTACTATAGGGATCAGGACAACTCACCAGTCGACCCCTGGGCAAACAATGGTACAAACAAATGTACAATCATTCACCCCCTCATTCCTTGATATAGACAATTTACTGTATTTTTTTTAATTGCAATGTGTTCTTAAGGTTTTAACATTGTTCTTAAAACAGGCGAGAATGTACTGTTTAGGGATCAGCGGGGATTAGAACGCATTCCAATGGCCTGTTATTGGTATGAAAGCGGTTTTGCTCCCTCGTCAGACAAAAGAATGCAATTACATCCCAAATGACATGCTGTGGATCCCCCTGTCACAAATTCTTTTAAATCATTAGGACATGACATAATGTTCCACCAGGATCACCCTGGCTTCCCTGACAGGATGTTTTGTTTTGTTTTTTTAGATAATATTCCTTTTCTTCTTCTTCTTGGATACAGGTGATTCTGGATCACCAATAGGTATGAGCGCTTCATTGCTCTCTGCTGCATGCTTCCGTTTTTTGCGGTGCTGGTCGCTACAGTTACTGCTATAGTCACTATTTTGAGTCTCTAGAGCAGATAATTCAACTTCCTCTGCCTCTTCTTTTAGCACTTTTTCCTTCCTCTTTTTCTTCTTCTTTTTTACGGTTATTTCAGTATGGTCGATATCACCTGTTTTGACCCCGTCCTGTTGGCAGGAAGCCTGTACCTCGACTTCTCTCTCTCTTTCTTTGACCCTCTCTTTCTTGCTTTTATTGACGTCGTCATGTGCGGATTCTAGCGTCTGTTCTTCTTCCAGTGCCTCTGGCTGGTCTGTTAAGATGCTGGTTTCTGCGCTCTCCGCCATAGCTAGCAACTCCTGGACCCTGAGACACAGAAAGGGAGCGCGGGCATGAAACGATATTCGGTCACACTTCTAACATTACACGATCTGAGCCAAGAATCTTCCCTCACAACTGACGGAAACATTAAATTTGCTCCCCCAGGTGGCAACTTATGCACAATATGCCGTCTTGCCGATGGTTTGCATTTGTCAACCCGAATTATATACAGGGAATAGAATAGAAGGCGTTATAGATTTTTCACAGACTACATTGTGGAACGTGAGCCGGCCATACTCATGCAGAATGCAAGTCACAACTTAAAAGTCCACTCATTCGAGACATGAATTTCCGTGTCATAAACATTACGGGTATCCATAATAGTCCACAAATAGTCTGAATCTGTCATCATTATGCATGTAATAATTGTAACAATGGAAGCCAATAAGAAAGTAGCATTCAAGGAAAAAATAAAGAGACAAACAATATTTCTCATCAGACAAGATGAGAGAGAGAACTAACAACATGCGGTGACTCCTTCACCTTCCAAAAATGCAATGTATATACAAATTCGCACATGGCACGGCACACCTGCCTGGTTCTATACAGCCTCCCTCGGATCAGCAGGACACCAGCAATGTCGGTGTCCAACGCGGTCACCTCGAACTCCAGCTCAGTGCCAAGGCTGGGCCCAGCGTCCTTCCAGACCTCCGCTGGGAGCAGGCTGGGTTTGGGGATGCTGGCATTGAAGCAGCCGTGAACAAGGCAGCCTACGTGAGTTGAGCCCAATTTATTCACCTTACCCTGCAAACACAAAAACAGTGGGATTAGGACCGCGTGATGCAGGGCGCGGATTCCATCCAGACCTGACAACTCGCTATGTGCGCCATCTCTCGGTTTCTATTGCAGCGCAATGTTATTGAAAAATAAAGTTTTTATCGTTACAAAAGAAATTACTTCGGCAAGTGTGACGACTTGTATTTAATTGTGTGTGTCCAATCTCACCAATAGTTTATGCCCAGTTTGCGGCTGAAACACAATGAAGGTGGCCTCTACTTCCATATGGATGTAGCCACTGTCGTCAATGATGTCTCCGTGCTTGGCCACGATCTTGACATCGTCGTAAGCTACAGGTACTCCCCTCAGGCTGAAAGAGACAGCAGTGAAGTAAGCTTGGTGGAAATTTTGAGATGTGGCTTTTATGTAATTGTGAGTATAATTAAGTATATTCAGTTTGGACAGAATAATAAAAAAATAATAATAGCCTCATCAAAATAAGTTGCGAATAGCAATTTGTTTTCCCATCAAGTGTATTTTGGTATATAAGGGGCGGCGTGGTGCAGGAGGTAATGCGGTCGTCCCTGGAACTGAACATTCCTGGTTCAATTCCCGGCTCCTCCTGGTGTGTCGAAGTGTTGTTGAGCAAGACACTGAGGCCCTAACTGCTCCCCTGGCGCTGCTCGTTGGCAGGCAACTGCTCATGGTTCATCCATGATGGGTTAAATGTAGAATGAATTTCCCCACGGTGCTTACTAAAGTATACATTATTATTATCATATACATTTCTAATTCAAGGACTGAAGGGTTTTTATTGTCATTCCCCTCAGGGAGAATGGATGAAATTAAGTTTCAAGAGGCCCGGTAGACAGCCAATAGCAGAGATACGGATATTGTGCATTAGATGTGTGTGTGATATACACAGTAGACAAAAAATAAGAAGAAATGTAACACAATAAGAAGAAACAAGAGTGCACCAAAAACTCTGAACAATATACAGGAGGAAATACAGAATGGGCACCGTTGATGACAGTGTTTTGTACTGACAGGTCAAGTTTATCATGTATCACGCATATAAGTACATACCTCTATACATTGAAATTATTGCTTTTTAATGCTATTTAAGCCTTATTTTTTCAAAATCTATCAAATGACTTAA
Source organism: Fistularia tabacaria (assembly GCA_901007705.1). Lineage (NCBI taxonomy): Eukaryota > Metazoa > Chordata > Actinopteri > Syngnathiformes > Fistulariidae > Fistularia > Fistularia tabacaria. The sequence continues at coordinate 7,313 of CAAKHD010012963.1, read as the reverse complement.
TGCTTTTTAACTGTCTCCAAACGATATAGCGTCGCAGGTCTTCTACACCTCTCCGTCCATTCTGGCTGATACCCTCATCCCAGATTAAAATACTATAAATATCCATATAATAAAAAAATGAATTTGCAGTATTTAATTAATTTTTTTTTTTTTTTTTTTTTTTACCTCTTGGAGTACATGAGCAGCCCAGCCTCAAGTTCCTCCCGCAGACCTGTCCTCTTCTTGTTCAGATAGACGGGCGGCAGGGCGACGTGTCTCCGGTGCGTGTTCTTGACGAGACACGAGTCAGGCGCGGAGAGGAGCCTCGAGGCGACTTCGAAAGACGGGACCGAACATCGGCTCACGGTCGCGTTACCGCCCGGTGCGCACGACTGCTTTGCCGGTTTGTCTATGGCGGTGTATTTATCTGAAACCAGCGGTTCGTTTGGACTGTCATCGGCTTGTGTCGGGTTCGCCATGCTGGTCGGAAGACCGGAAGAGCAAAAGCAAAATCAAGGATTGATCATTCGACAATGTAAAACGCCTCCTATGTCGCCCCCTATTGGCGCGGATGTTTAACGACAGCTTAGAAACAGCGACGCTCCTGACTCGGGGACCTTCTTTTATCGTAATTTCTCTCTGATGAGAATGGGACTGAATATGTTCCTTGAGTAAACAGCCGTCATCACCAAAATAAGAAAAAAGTTAAACAAATCTTCGTTTCCTTTCGGCTTTTCCCGTCAGGGGTCGCCGCAGCGTATCAAACCTCTCCATCTAACCCTATTCTCTGTATCCTCTTCTCTCGCAGCAAATAACTTCATATCCTCTCTCACGACGTCCACAAAGCTCTCTTCAGTCTCCCTCTAGACCTCCTGCCTGGCATCTCCAGTTTCAGGCATCCTTCTACCAATATATATTCACTGTCCCTCCTCTGTACACGACCGAACCATCTAAGTCTGATTACAGTTAAACTGTGGTGGACACTAAAGGGTGTGGCTTTGCTGGCCTCCTGTAGTTTAACACCTGAAAGCTTAGGTGTTTATGTGTGTCCTGTACAGGTGCACAGGTGATGACCACTGCTTTGTACAATTGAAGAGCAATATCTTTATCGAAAGGATATACCTGAAAAATTGCCCCCAATGAGTGAGTGAATGGTTGTCTGTTTGCATATGTGGCCCTGCAATTGACTGATGACTGGATGGATGGATGGATGGATGGATGGATGGAAACACCTGAATCATAAGACCACTATAACTGCCCAACAGTATCACAGCTGAAGCTGTTCCTCAATCTGGTGGCCTCTTCCTAAAGGAAGAGGGACAAAAAGTGCATTTGCAGAGTGGTTGGGGTCCTTCATGATGCAGTTGGCCCTCTTACTGCATCTGGTGGTGAGGATGTCCGTGATGGTGGGGCAGCTGTTCCCAACAATCCTCTGTGCAGCTGTAGCCAAGTCCTGTAGAGCCACATAGTGATGCAGGAGCAGAGGACACTCTACACCACACATCTGTAGAAGGAGGACAGGACTGAGCATACAAGTTCAACACTCCTCAATCTCCTGAAGAAGGAAAGGCGCTGGCGAGCCTTCCTAACCAAGTGGGAAGTGAAGTTGCCCCGGGCGAGGTCCTCTCTGGGGTGAACACTCTGGTACCTGCAGCTGGAGAACACTTTCCTCCCCTTTACATTGGCGTTGTTTTGATACACAACAGCTTTGAGCCAAGCTAAACACCTCTTGGAGAAGTGGACAGATAGGCTGGAGACCAGCTTGTGTGACAAAGAGAGATGCAGAAGACAAGGAAACTGATGATACCCCTTCGGCAGTCGCCAATTGTGGAATAGCTGACAGAATCAATCAAGAACCTTCATTGACGTCATGCATACTCATAACAAAAATGTGTCCGGTGGTTTTTCAGCTTCAGACAGCAGACAGATCAGAATGAGGCACGGCAGCAAAACTTGAAATAAAAACAGATAGCACTGTATGTACACTATATAACTTTGTGTATGAAAGTGCATAGTGCAGGTTTGAGGCAGGTGAGTGTGTGTTTGGTGGTGGGGAGTTGAGGTATGAGTTGAGGCTTTGGGACAGAAGTCTGGAAGCATGGGACTGCGTATTCCCAAGTATCTTTTTTACCCCGACAAGACGAGACAGAGGACCGACTGCCTGCATTGAGCTCAGGCCCCTGTCGGCGAGCGCCTGATCATGGGGGAATGCTAGGTTTCTGTAAATAATTTCAAACACCTACTCTACATGTTGTGATTTGTCTCAATATAAACAGAATCTGACTTAATATTTGAGGTCCTGAAATCGACGGGGAACCGGTCCAGGGTGTACCCCGCCTTTCACCCAATGACAGCCAGGATAGCTCACCGCGACCCTGAATGCAGGATGTGTGGTAGATAATTGACCCTATAGGTTTTTGGGTGTCGCTTTTGCGCAAGTTCTTATTGGGCAAGTATTGTATCACTGACCTTATCTGCACATCTAATAGAGTCAGAGTAATTCATTTAATGTGGAAATGTAGTACTCTATGTGTTAGATTATGTTGATGTCTTGCACGCAGTTGTACTGTCATGAATTGGTTTAAACTTATTTATTTCGGTTCTGGAAGACAAGTATTTAATTTAATTTTAGTGTTTGCCATGCTACCCTTTAAGGTACAGCAGTGTAGCCAGATGAGAGCTCTAACATATACCTTAACTCCTGTGCTTTATTATCTGCATACAACGCCCATCATTGCATTCTAAAAAATTGTAATGCAGAGTTCCTGATGTGTACAGTCTATAGTGCCACTTGCTTACAGTTATATTTAGCATCTCTTTGTTCTGTGTAATATTAACTTCAGGTAAATTGTTTTAATCAGTGGACACTGAATTCTGTTTGGTAGAAGTTGCTCAGGTTGGGGTCTATTTGTGGACTCATATTTGACTTCTTTTTAATATGAAAGCTGGTTTTTCCATGAGGAGCTGTAAAGGGTCAGTTGTACAGGACTCAAGAACAATACTGTCCGCTAGAGGTTTTTAAAAATTGTTTTGATTATTTTTTTTGTAAATTTTGCCCAGTGATACTTCAAGGGGAATTACACATATTTTTTAGCTCAAACTTATGTAACAGGTGAGGTATGGACCCAATTTCAACACCAATGACACCAACAAAGAAAGAGTTCAGAGACTTTACTGAGGTTCTGGCGGCAAGTGAACAGTTCGTAAAAGCACTGCAGATGAAGCAGGCGAATCTGAGACAGGCAAGGTCAGCACCTGGAATATAGGCAAGAGAGGCCGGGGGCTCCTGAAGTCTGGCACGAGAGCACTAAGACAGACAGGGTCGGTTCAGGGAAGTCAAATGGGAGAACGCTGGGAAGTCTACCATGGCAAACAAGGCACCCTGTCCACTGGGATGGGAAAGAAAAAAAAAACATCCGGATGACATTTGCGCTGATTGCCTGCCAATGGGGGCCGCTGTGCGTCAATGTGGACTGAATCAGACGACGAGGTGGAACCACCTGAAAAAGCACTGAAACCATGACACCTGACAAACTGTCTTTAAATACTGATCGACAAAAAAATAAAATGTAATTAATATTACATTTCAAATAGCTGATATAATACAGAAAATTGATTGTGCAAATGAACAATACTTAATTTGACATAAAAAATTCAAGGGCAACTACGATGCACAGTTCAGTTATATTTAAAAAATGCCCTTTGTTATCAGTCTGTCTTTAGTTTCATAAACTTAAATACTAGGCCCAGGCTGCAAAGCTCTTCGCCAATAGCATTAATTGATTCTGTATCCTATTCTTACCTGCAAAAGTGCATTTAAGTCATCGAGGTGACCTAAGGTATCAGTTTGTGCAAAGAGAACACAGAGGATACACACACAAACACAAACACACAGAGCTGTTGTAGGGAGGTATTGAGTAGAGAAACAGTTTCATAGCAGTATCTTCATGATATTTCACAGGTGTGTTGGAATATTGTCAGTCATCCGGGGCATGGCCAGTTATCGTATTGCTGCAAATGAACTTAGTGTCTTTCCTCGACGACAGGGAATTGCTGCATTCTGTATTCTGTATCGCACGCTAATCGGTTGACGAATTTACAATGAATTCGGTAGGGAAAACATTGGTTTGGGATGTTTAAGTGGTAAATATTGATATTAAGGCACCACACCGGGCACACTGGTCAGCTCCGTTGGTAGTGAGAGAAGGCATGCTGACATCTCATCATTTAACAAGTCATTCCTGTTTTTCTATCGATATCACTTGGCCTACAAACAAGGTCAGGGTGATGCCAAAGTCAGTGTCATCTATCATTGGGTAGGATACACCCGAGAATAGTTGCCAGAACATCACAGGGCAATATAAAGTGGTATATAACTATCTACAGTCTTACATAGTTTTGAACTGTGGGGGAAAGTGGATAATTTAGAGGAAACCAAGGCAAACGTGAGGAGAACATGCAACTCCACACAATTAGGTCTCGGTCTACCAAAGGAATTGAAAGAACAGCCTTCTTGAAAGTGATTTGTGATGAGTAATTTAGACCCAAACTAAAAAAAGAAAAATGCATTGCAAAAGAGAATATTAGAAATATGTGTACAGCTTTCCCTACTGTATATTTCGATTGCATAAGATACTTATATTTCAACTCTTAAGTGATGCCATCGGGATTCTGAAATATATTTCATGATGTAGGTTTTTACTCAGTATTTGTTATAAATAATATGAAAAATGAATAAGTATAGTTCCAACTACAATACAAACATCTCACAAAAGATGTGATCAATGATCAATTCAAAACTAAAGATTTTTCATAGTTTACATACTGTAATTTAATTCGTTTTTCCCTGGACGTATATTTAGAAAAATGTTTGATGGTACAGTTTCCAGTTTCCAATATACAGTTCATAGTGTATCACAGACAATACATGCTATTTACAGTTTCTCACATGTTGCATGTGATAAATCCAATAAATGAATAACGACATCGACACTGAAATAGCATTAGCTCCTGAAAGCATATGAAGTACTCTCTTTTCTCTTTGCCTCTGAAAGCATATGAAGTACAATCTGTGCTTGTCACTTTTAGGCATTCGATTTGTTAACTGATACCCATTCTTTAAAACCATAGTTTAAAGGTCAAATAATGTCTGAGATTTTTGCCCCTCTAAAACGCCAGCTACACAAACTGGCTTTGGGGTGAATAAAGGGGCGTTGAACAATGTTTGCATCAATATACACATCAGATAATTCCTCCCTTTTGCCGTTTGTCTCACTCCAATTTTAACTTCACTCCCTGTATTACAGAAAAATTAAGAATGCCGGATTTGCAAACATAAAATGGCATGTACTTCTGTCTGTTGCTGTTGACAGCAAGCGGTCTCTGTTGCAGCTTTTACAAGTCACCTCAAGGAGTGCCATCATGGGAATGCAGCTGAACGTCCATTATAAGACATATGAGGGACGCCATTACTAGAGTTATCCAGGGTCTCCTGTTGAGGATACAAATAAAAAGATCAGTTTGAACTTTACAGCCTTCTTTTGGTCTTTCAATGACTTGTGTTGCTGACAGGTTGACAAATGAGTTTGTTTTTTGCAGCCGGGTTATACCTTCTCAGTCATCTCATGTGAATGGTGCAGTGAGTGTTCCCGCTCAAAGAGCATCCTCTGTTGCTCAGAACTCGCAAGACGACAGGTCAGCCATGTGGATAAGGTACAGGAAGAGATTCCTGGAAACCAAGCAGAATAAACCATTTGATGTTTTCACCTAGTACATAAATACTGTATATTAAATATTTATGTACATGTTAAATTATTAATACTTATCAGTCTGAAATATACAAGAAGTTCAGGATGCTACACGTAACATTTTCCTTTGTGATGGAATGAACAGTTGAAGTCATTGTCATGAATGAAGCGTCTTTGCGAAACTGTGTGTTTCCTCAGATACCTCGTTACAACTATTTCAATGTTTATATAAATTTTAGTTTCAATGTCATGTACAGTCTTTGTTTCTGTCAACTTTCCAGTACAGTAACTACATCCATATTCAGACATTCATCGTCTATACCCCTCCTCCCGGGTACACAATGGACTGGTGGTTGGTCGATCACAGAGGCAGGAATCCTGGTTGGATTCCGACAACCTTTCTGTGTGGAGTTGCTCTCCCCATGTCTGTGTTCTCTTGAGTGCAGGATAAGTGACGGACAATGAATGGAGAGTTCAACTATCCACTCTTTCATTAGCATGACTAGGAAATTGACAGTCTTCTCACCAATGGTGGCACTGTTGCACATAAAGGCCTGTTTGTGAGCATGTCATGGTCGACCATTGTCAAATCTCTCTGAATTTACTATTTTTGACTCTTCTTTAGACAGAAATTGTAAATTTGGTACTTAAATGCGTGCGTGCCTGCTGAATACAATAGTGATTAAAACAATTTTATGTTTTATTTCTGTTGTTTTCACTGTGTAAACAATTTTAGGGAAACTTCAATAAAGTAGACATACGCCTGACATTGTGTTGAAGGGTCTGCATTGCTGTGTCCTGAGGGGAGGGCAGAAAACAGATGTTTTTAGGTTGTGGTGAGCCCAAGAAAACCTATGCAAACATTGAGAGAACATGGAAGTCCACACAGAAAGGCCTCAGGTGTAGTTGAAGCAGGAATCTTCTTGCTATGAGTTGACAGTGCTCATCCCTGCGCCACTGTGCATATTGAGATCATAAAATTCTCCTGATAGAAAATACACTTCTTCATGAGATCACCAAAAGGAATATTACATAATCGATTGCAAAATGCAGAAAAACGTTGTTTTGGTGCAGATTCAAGCGATTTCTTTGTTTTTTTTTCTAAATGTTGGTGTGATGACAATATGAAAGTGTATTGGATTTGGACTAGATAACACACATCGAAGCGTTATTAAGACATCCTTTGAATGTGCGGTAAATGTTTGGATTTGTAACACTTCTAATGTATATTCAAATGCCTATCACAACATCCCAAGGAATTAATCTTATTCAACTTCTTGCCCATTGAAGAGAAAGTCGAGCTGTTGACAGAAAAAATAACCCGTTTGAAGAAGGATACAACCCTGATTTTATACAGCGTATCTCAGTCATTGAAGAAACAATGTCTTGTCAAAATAAGACATTCATGTCATATAGACCAGGGGTCCCCAACCCCCGTTTCCCTGGACTGTTCCCGCTCCACAGATCATTTGGTACCTGTCCGCCAAGATCTTTCTTGGTACAAATTATAGTTTTTTCATTCGACCTTCAGGATCTTATTTTGAAAAACGACTCTTTCTGTCTTTGCCTTGCTGCCGCACTTAACTC
>CAAKHD010012956.1:0-25549 GCA_901007705.1 Fistularia tabacaria | reverse complement strand
CACATTCCCCCATCAGGCCCCCCCCCCCCCCCCCCGCCAACCATCCCCCATGATCCACTTCTCTTATCACTAAATAATCACTGTACCAAAACCCTGACTTGTCACTGAAAATCAGCAGGGAAATGGTTTGAAGTGGTTGTCAGTGGAGCTGAGTAAAAGAAGCATATGCGTGTGTGTAGGTGCACGCATGTGTGTGTGTGTGTGTGTGTGTGTGTGTGTGTGCGTGTGTGTGTGTGTGTGTGGTGTGTGTGTGTGTGTGTGTGAGCGCTTGTTTGTTGTCCAACATCAATGTGTTGGAGTGAAAAATCAATAAAAAACATGATTGTCAAAGGAATATTGGGCTTCTGGCAATAAATCAACATGGAATCAGTTCACAAAAAGAACAATACTAATAGTTTAAGATCAAACTGCTTGCATCATCATTCCTTATTTGCATGCGTTTGTGTGTATGTCCCTTTACTGTAAAACAGTATGTATACTCCATTTTTAGCCCACATTTCATGAATTGTAGCTGTCAAAATGAGGAATCTGTGTCTCTTTTGAAAAATAAGGGTTTGGTTCTTCAGCTGATCAGCTATTTTTTTTTGGAAGTGCGGGACTGGGAGTCTAAGTGATTGAGAGCCAATTGCAGTTTTTCTTGTGGTGGTAGTTTGGCCTGCTTTCAAGACGCACTTTGCTCATTGAAGGCCCTAGTTAATGATTACCTCTTCCCTGGTCTTGGAAGTAGTACATTAAAAAAGGCAAGTTACTTAACGTCTGGATGAACACATATTTTTGCTTGCCTTTACCTCTTTTAAATTCACTTAGCACCTCACAAACACATTTTCCTTCACAAATGTTTCCCTTTGCTAAAAATGTTGGATTTTAAAAAGCTCGGGCAATGGCTCTGAATAAAAGAAAGATCAATCTATTCAGCGGTGTTTTCCAGAGATTTGTTTGAAGTCTATCATTAAGTCTGTGCTCTTAAACTTCCATTGTCTTCCAAAAACTGAGCATGGCGTCTCATTTGAACCGGTTTCCGTCCTCAGAATTCGATAAGATGAAGATATGGAGCGGAAGATAAAAGCAGGGGGCCTCCCGGTGAAGAGTCAGTGAAATACAACGGCGCTGACTCTTTCCTACGGTCTGCGCAGATCTCTTCAAAAAAATCTCTCAATCCAAAACAAGGCTTTTGATATGGGGGGCCTTGCGGGACTGAAATAAAAGTGCCAATTATCATCTTTATCTCAGCTTCAGCCGAGAGCAGTGGTCATCATCTCACGATCAAAACACTTCAAATGCTTGACATACATGGCATATAAAAACCTGCCTCGAATCATGAAATTGAAAACAATAGCTAATAGAAATGTATGCACACAGACACTTCCTAGTGCTAAAGTGTTCATTTAGGGATGAAAATCGGTATATCATTGCTAAGAATTGCTGTCCGATGTTATTATCAACTGCCGGGGGAGAAAAATACAGACAGAGATACAGGTTTGCAAATAGATTCAATACAGAGAATGAATTTCCCCATGAGGGATTAATAATGTGTACATTATTATTATTATTATTATTATTATTATTATTATTATTATTATTATTATTATTATTATTATTATTATTATTATTATTATCATTATCATTATCATTATCATTATCATTATTATTATTATTATTATTATTATTATTATTATTATTATTATTATTATTATTATTATTATTATTATTATTATCATCATCATCATCATCATCATCAGCAGCAGCAGCATTATTATTATTATTATTATTATTAGATTAATTCCTGTTCAATTCACAAATTCATAAATAGTAAAAGGTAGATATTTCAGGCGTATTACTTCTATATTAGGTGACACATATCAAAATGTCATAAACTGTATACAAATCCCTCATATATTATGTACAATAAGTAGCTATAAAAACATTCAGGGGGTGTCGCCAATGCTCAATTCAAAACAACTATTCAATTTGCAGTTATAGCTTTTGCTTTCTTTTTCCATTTTTGGGGGGACAAAACTGGAAATTTATTGATCTTTATTTGTGTATTATTGAAAGGAAATTCAGTTAAGATCAATATTTGTGTTCCAATGCCTTTTAAAGACTCAACTTTGTTCTTTGCTGCTTCACAATAATGGATATTAGAAAAAAAAAATCAATCTTTCGAGAATTTCAACAGAGTCGACGGTGTATCGGGTTCAATTCCGGTGTCTGATAGGGACAACCAAGTGTCTACTGCCTGTAGTCACGCCGCAGTTTCTCACCCACTGCTAATTTGGCTGTGGAAATGCCAGAGGGTGTACTTGAGAGCCATCCAAATGATGGATGGATGATGGATGGCTGACCTGCATGGGCTATTTCATCTGGCTTACATAAATAATTAACAAGGCTTAATGCAGCGTCCTGAATCAGTTAGGGTTAAATACTCATATTATTCCTGCCTAAAGAGCAATGGTACTGTTGCTGCTTTGGCCCATCTTTAGCTATTGTAAATCTGACAATCAGCAATGGCACCATGAATATTAATCGACAAGATCAGTTCATGATGGGGTTATTTGCCTTGCTCCTGTGTTTAATAGACAGGGTTCCACATGTTTCCTCTGCTGCCTGGGGGAGAGCTATATCGGGATTTGTGTTTGAGTTTGTGTTGTTAAAAAGAAAAGATGCGTGTGATAACCTAAAGGCATCAAATAATGGTTTATTTTCATTATAGACCGGCTTCCCCCTTCAGATTTTACAGCCTGGTGGAGGATTGATGACACATGTATATATTGACCTGGCCTGTGGAAAAATGTCTCTTCAAAATGACGAATGATTGAATGAAAATGACTGAGTAACCGAGCTCTCGGGCCGCATCAGGTCTGCGGCACAGAAAGAAAAACTTTGGGTTATCATCTGTACCATGGTATTCCCACAAGTAGTCTTTTGTCAGTATGAACATACTGAAAAAGAAATTGACTTCAAATGAGTTATTAATAATGAGCAAAACATTTGCATAAATAAAAATTCAATCATAATTACGTCATTCGATTTCTCATTTTATATCAATTAATTTAAGTGGATAGGCTTGACTTTGACACATCTCTGGTTACTCAATTGAATTTATTAGATGGTTAAACACGTCATTAGAGTAATGTCTCCAGGCATTTCATTTCATGAAAGAGTTATATGAAAAAAATCTGAATAACTTCATAATTGGTGCCCAACCTCATTGTGAGAAAATGTTTGAAATAGTGTCAGGTCACCTTCAGAAATGCTAAATGACGATCCACAGTGGGATTTTTTATTTGACCAATTATTTCCACATTCTTTATCCTTTAACTGAACCATTTTGTCCCATAAGTCCAGCGGATGATTAAGTTACTCTCGAAATACTCTTTCTTTATTAAGAAAAAGAACAACTCTCATCCGCCCAGAAACAGAAAAGAGATATTCATCCATTTTCCTTTTCACTGCTTGATAAGTAGGAGCGGGAGTCTCATTTGATTCAGATAATTTCTCTTCAAATATGACGGTTGCGGCTGGGAAGGGCAACAAAATAATGATGAATGCCAAAAAAAGAGAGATGACCAAGAAATAAAAAAATGTAATAATGAAGGAAAAAAAGAAACCAAACAAAAAAATTATAAATAACATTCAAGTAAAGCTTTTCATCTGACAGAAAGGATAGATAATTTACTACAAAAATTACATCTGGATTTTTGTCAGAGAGGCAGAAATCAAAATTGAACTTTGACAATATTAATTAAAAAAAATTAAAAGATGGAATGAACAAATTAACAAACGAATAAATAAATAATCAGATCATTGGATGGTCATTAACAATGCGGCCCATGTTAGCTTTTTATATATATATACATATAAATATACATATCATTATATATATATCTCAACACATGAAAAACACATAATTAGTTTCCTATGTACACTTCTTCATACATATAACACCTATATTATCTTCATATCTAAATTGATTTTTGTCAGAACTTATAAAGAAAAGAATAGTGGCCAGAGCCCTTCGCTATGAATGTCACTTCATGCAGAGTAAAAGGAATCTAGCCTAAACTTGGAAAAATTTAAATGTTAACTACACACTACAATTAGCAACAAATAACTTTGTAAATCTTTTTTTCTCTCTTTTTTGGTCAGATTTGAAAGCAGGCGAACTGTCAATGGGTGCAGGCAACCAATGACCATATACAATCTAACATTTGGCCGTGAACCACCCGAAAGCAGGCTAGCAAGCTTGGGGGTAGAAGAGTTGTTTATTAAGATTTGAACACTTTTTGCAGTTTGTTTTAAAAATCATTATTATTTTCCATGATCTTTAATAAACTAAGAAAAGGCTTTCCAGATCAAAAGTGAAGGAAAATGTAACTGAATTAGCTCGAAATCTATTCCCGGAGTAATACAGATCAGCTTCGAATTTGCACTTCACAGTTTTGTACGCAAACACCTGAAGCCATTGGTTACCATCATTACCGCTGCACAGACTGTATGTTTTATCTTCAGATAAAACTTCTCAGACAGTCCAGCTTAACTGTTTGCCTTCTCTTGTTCCCGTGGCAACGGACAGGGTGCGCTTCTCCTTGGAAAAGTAACAAACACATAGGTGGGTAAAACCCTGAATTAAGAGTCAGGCATCAGAAAATACATCACACGTGGACAACAAAGACATTCTCTTCTATATTCTCCCGACTTTATGACACGCACAGTGGGATCTGTATCTTATATAAATAAGACCTGACAAGAGTCTTGTGGCCTTGAGTCCGTGCTAGAAATAGACACTTCAGAAAAATAAAATCCACTTGAAGGGCCTCTGAAGGAAAAGCGCTCAGGAGTGAAATACATATATGATTGTACTCATTGATGATCATAAAAGAGGAATAGTCTTGTAAGAAACCTTGACTCTAAATTATTCAGCTTTAGCTTCTCTGCCGTATGTTTGGAGTCCATATATTCCTAATATCCTATTACATCTGAAAGGACCCTTTATGTTGGGGTGCTTGTGAGTTCGCCCACAATCTTTTATGAAAATTGAGTGAGGGTTGGAATTTGCTGTCTTTCTTGAGGGTCATTGGTGTAAGCGTTTTATTGGCACACAAGGAAATTTGCTCCCTTTTGTAACAGTGTGATGTGAACATTGGCCACAGACCTTAAACAAACAATCCAAAGCTGGACTGGAAAGAAGATGATATACATAATGTGTAGGGTCAATGGGATAATCGCTTACAAAAATTAGGACTCCACATAATGCACACTCTCGACCAGGAGTGTCAAACTCATTTTCACCGAGAGCCACACCAGCATCATGGTTGCCCTCAAAGGGCCACATGTAACACTAAGAGTATAAGTGTAACTAAATGTAACCAAATGTAAAATGAATTTAACTCCTCCTTAATGTGAAACAACTCTTTCTAATCCAAAGTGTTACATATGTATTTGCACAGATGTAAAAAAATATATATATTTACTGGTTGTACTGTTACAACATCATTCCTTTTGACTGATTTCTTCAGCCACACTAAAGCTAGCTTTCACCGCCGGAGTGTTTTTGGATGCGGCTTTCGTGAACATGTTCTGCTGCCGTCGTCGTTCGGCTTTTAATTCGTGGACGATTTGTTGTTTTTCTGGAAGGTTTACTTTAACATGCTTAGTTCCGTGTTTGGTGTCAAAATGCCGACGTAGATTGTACTCTTTGACAACCGACGCTGCCTCGTAGCACAAAAACACATACTGGTTTTTCTCCTCAAAGCACAAATATGTATTCGCCTTCCCGTCTTTCTTGAAACAGCCTTCCATCTGCATCAACTTTTCTCTGCCTGGACATTTAGGGATCATTTGTATTTCTCAGACTAATAATCATTGACTAAGATTGGAATTTCACGTCTAATTGAATGTAAATGTGTGGAGACCAAGTATTTTGTAACAAAAAAAAACAAAAAAACAAAAAAAACCAACAAAAACATGCAGCATTCTCCTGCACACGTTTCAGTGTCCAGCTCAAAATTGCAACCACAGACAAACTTTGTCTCCTTCTAAAAAGCGATTACTGGTGTTAAATGCAACCTTTGTGTTTTCTATAAGCTGAAACGAAAAGCAAATGGATACAGGCAGGTTTAATGGCACTAACTGTCATTGGCCAATGCAAGCCCAATCGAGAGACCCATTTACCCATTGAATGTTCCCATTTACCCAATAATGCTAATAGGGGGGGTACAAATTGGTGAGTGTAATGAGGAATGAAGAAATCAACGTTTTTTTTTCAAACCAGCCAAGTGACTGGCATTAGACTATCCAAATCCATACTTATGATCAAATATGTTATTAATGACGTTCAAAGAGATCAGCTTCTGCCTATGCATTTTATTTCCTTATGCTTTTTGACATTTTGAGAATTGTTCCATGATCATTTGGGACGATGTGGATAACAATTCACTTCAGACATGCTGTACAAATGTACACTTCAGTTTGTTACTGTTAAAATTGGCCTTGGGGGATGGATTACATCATGCACAGATTCAGCATCGTTGGACACGCTCCCAGACTTGTCTCATCAAACCAACTGCGAAGACTGTTTTTGAACTAAAATTAGTCACACCTCAAAAGTCTCCATGATTGGGAGAATACTTTTAAGAAATACGCAGGCTTTGATTCTAAATGTGGCAAAACCTTTAATTTTTCATTCTCCAGCCCTGTATATTTCGCATTCTAATAAATACCCTGAATGTAGATAATGCCAATCCTGTGTATTATATATATACTTTACTTTCCATCTCCTGCCTCAAAACATCCTTGCCACATTTATTGATTCAATTCCTCTAATGCTCGCTCGTTACCTCCATCCTCAACCCCTGCTTTCTCCTCCTCTGTCCATAAGGAAGTGCTCGAGACTAATGGTCGGTGTAAATTGAGATATAAAGTTATTGGGCCGAAAATGCATTTCAGGTTGCTACACTTGAACATTGTACCAATATACCCCTTTTTTTTCCTATGCTCGTACAAGTCTACAGGGGATAAAAAGAAAGAAAGATTTTAGTACGCAGCTATAACAGTGAACTGTTTTACAAACACCTTCGCGTCACATGTGTGAGATAATTCTCCTGGGCCTCCTGGGCTGAATGCTCTATATCCCAACGGCCACTCCCATTACAGAGGTAGGAGGAATATCAGTCTCTTCTGAATCATCCTCCTTTAGGGAGGAAAATTGGTTTAGTAGAGCTTTGAGTTTCGTGTTGTGGAATCTGCAACTGTAGGTCAGTTAAATCTCTCAAATGGGAATTTCACTTGAGAGTAAAATGCATGTTTCCCGAGTTCTAATGGTCCGTCGATACCATGATGGAATGTATAACACATCTACAGCCAGCGTCTTAAGCCCTGTCAAGCCATATCAACCAAGACAGACCCAAAATGTCCAGAGCTTTCAGCTTGTCTGTTTGAATCTAATCCAAACCTTTGATACTAAGTCAAGATGTCAAAATCTTCCACCCCCCTCTTTAAAGGCTATTTAACTTTAGTTTCACTAACTCTTTCTGCTGGGAAACAATGTCCCCCGTGGAAATCAACAGATCTCTTCCCTATTCTAAGCCATCCTAGAGTTTGCCTGAATCCCGGCTTGGTAAAACCCCTTCTCTCATGCGGTATGTGAGGTTTTTTTATTCAACAGCGACTGAAGCCGCTGTCCTCTGAGTCTTCCTCTGCAATTCAGCAGTTAGCCCTGGTCTCGCAAAGCTAACTTGTGAGATGATGTGATGAATCAGAACCAGAACCGGATTAAATATACAGTTTCATATTCAATGTTGCCACCATGACCCGGTCACAGGATCATATTTCTGCAGTGGTACTGTGAAAGGTGACGCCAAACATAACCTATTGACCATCATTTCTGTTTACTGTTGTTGTTTATCCAGGTGACCTTGACAGTATTAAGGAGAACACATTCACTTTGAAGGAAGGAGTGAAATACAGAATAAAGATACACTTTAAGGTAAGGATGATGGACGCCATCACATGGGTGTATGAAGGATGATAACATTTACTGGCTGTTGATGGACTAACGGAGTGAATGAACGGATGCACTGTGAGTGATAGAGGCAGAGGTGAATTTGAGTCAGCACTGTTCAGTCCAGTCATAATATCACTTCAGAAGCACCATCATATCTAATTCATATTTTCAGTCTTGTTTCACTTTATTTTTTCAGTGACAATGAACTCTTGAGAACTAAGTCTTGTATCAGCAGCATATTATTACTAGAATGGAGGATTAGTGGTTAGCATTGTTCCTCCATAAGCTCTGGGTTTAATCCATAATATCAAAACCACAATATCCCTGTCAGTGGCTCTGACTGGAGCACTGGTAGAAATAGATAAATATAATACGTACCTATACAAAGGTGATGCATCTTTTCAAAGACGATAAATACTTCATTTTCTATCAATTCTGATCATTGGATTTTTGGAGGTTTACATGTTGAAACAAAGCACCCTGGTTCAGTTCTGACAAGGGACCTTTCTGTGTGGAGTTTGCATGTTCTCCCTGTGTCTTAGTGGGTTTTCTCCGGTTTCCTCCCACAGTCCAAAAACATGCAGCAGGTTATTTAGAAAAATTGGGGAAAAATTACCCCGAATGAGTGAGTGAGTGAATGCTAACTGGACAGAATATTATTAGTGCAGACTTCAAAATTCAAGCGACATTACCTATTTTGCTGAAGTTAAAACGTAAGTTTGAGTGAACATAACGCTGGAACGTTACGAACGAAGGAAGACAGCCAGGGAACAGCAATTTAACAGGACTTAAATTCTGCTCGAGTGTAATGATCCCCATTGGAAAAGCAGCTCTACTGCTGTATTTTAAAGCAGCATCTCCACAACAATCGCCTTTTCAACAACTGCAACAAATTTTTTCCCCCTATTTTTGACTGAATTGAATAGGCATGGAAATAAGATGCCAACTCGCAGGCACATATTGTTTTGTATAATATTCAATATTACAGTGGGTGATATACAATTTGAAGAATCCACACTAAATTGCCTGGCTTGAGAAAGTAGGTCATGTGACAAACAAGGAATGGCTTAACAGGATGGAGTGGGTGTAGAAAATATAGTTATAGCTTTTGTGAGAGGAAATAAAGAACCATGCAAACAAATATGAGCTACATGTAGCTCCACTCCAGGAAACAATATTTGCTTTAAAATCATGCCAAAGAAAGGAAAAAAAAAGCAAAAAAAAGCAAAAACTGCAATACACAAAACAGGTGTCTGTCACTTATAGGGCTGGAGCATTAATACGTTGCTTTCTCAGTTAATCAATAAATTAAAGAAAAATGAAACTGGTTTTTTTTTTTATTTTAATGGCAATGTCATTTGTCCTGTGGGATGTGTCTGAGTTCACTGGTTCCAGGGGGACAGATTACACTGATGCAGCGTGAGAGCACGATGGATCAGGCAAATTAAATGACGTTAGTTGAAGGGAAATTAAAATGTAAGACCATACCAGATGGAAATAGAAACAAAATGCTCTTCTTTGCAGTTTATGTGGGAATGAGCTTGTATATTACAGGGACACCACCCACCACTTGCACTGCAAAGTCATGTTGGAGCTAGCTTGTTGGAGCGAGCAAATTTCTCTTTTCGAGCGTCAAATATTTAAGTGCAATTCATTTCAACTCATTAGTTAGATGAATTATTTTAAAGGAGTCAAAATCCCCATAAACCAAGATAAACTCTGTGTATGCAGGTGAACAGAGAAATTGTTGCTGGCTTGAAGTACCATCATGTGACCAGCAGGAAAGGAATAATTGGTAAGTTAACTTCAGCTTAATCTGTATTTCCACATCATTCTATGTAAGACACAAGCATTAAGAATGATACTCTGCATATTTCACACTTTTAAACGACACATACTGATGCATAATCAGTTCTGGATTTTTTTTGTTGTTCTTAGATCTGATGTGCTTTAGAATACATTTTGTGCAGCCTGTATCATATTCCACTGGTAGCCTCCTGAAGTGTCCAACATGTGCAGAAAGTGAAAAAAAAGACATCACGTGCAGGTGCACTCATGGAAGATCTGATTTTACTTTTACTTTAAACCAGCTTTTTTGGTCTTTACATTTCACTTTCATAACAACCAAGTTGTCCGCTGCGGTACTGTTCATTCATTTGTCTCAAAACACCAATTACCCTGTCGCCTTGCATTTTTTGCTTTTGCAGGGCATCACCCAAACCTCTGAGGCTTTTAAATCTCACTCACTTCCTACCAGAAAGTTTTTTCCAATATTAGCGGATGGACCACAGGGACATGTTTAGAGATATCCTGCCAGTACAAGACTGTGAAGAAGTTTAGCAGCAGAATATCTGAAAGCCAGAAATGACTCAGGCGGTAGGCTGTCTGACCATGATGCTGCTAGTTTGAACCCAAACTTCCAAGTGTCAATTTTTTCTCAAGCACCTGGACCCCTCATTGCTGTTTCTACTGTAATATAAGGGCATATGGAATTTATATTTTGGAAGTAAACATTTGGCACTGTGTTGGCACATGACAAAATGACCGTGAAAGACTGACAGTGCTGGAGTCAGCGCTATATAACACTGTACAATGTCTATGGATTGTAATGCGAAACATATTTGTGTGGTATTTTTCTTGTATTTAGGGAGAATCATCAGAATTGAGTCACAGAATAGTAAAAATAAGTTTGTCAATCAGCCCATGAGGTTTCCTTCTACAAAGTAATTTTCTTTCTTTCTTTCTTTGTCAAATCCTACAATAGTGGACAAGGTGTCATACATGGTGGGAAGTTATGGCCCACGTGCAGAAGAGCACGAGTTCATATCCCCGGTCGATGACGCGCCTAAAGGCATGATGTCACGTGGCCACTATGAAATCAAATCCCATTTCGTCGATGACGACAAGAATGTCTACCTATCCTGGGAATGGAACCTGGACATCAAGAAGGACTGGGACAACTAGTGGGAGAGAGCAAGGGAGGCATTCTCCTCCCGTCTCCTGGTTCTCCTCGTCCCCACCTTTCTCCCCCGATTTTGCTCTGCGTCAACTCATCCTGTAAGAGCAGCTTTGCAAAGGCGTGACAGCCATACCTCTCCCCCCTCTTCTGCCTCATAGCCCCCCTCAGAGTGTTTTCATATCTATAACCTGTCTATCCTGTAATCCACGCGGTGAAGCTTTTAAAGATTTTCTTTCGCCTCTCTCTCTCTCTCTCTCTCTTTCTCTCTCTCCCTTCCCCATCAAACATATACACTTATCTTCATTCAGCAGTTGAGGGCTGCGAGCCATTAAAGGTAATCCATCTGAGGTGAAAAGAGAAACACAATATGTACATGGGAAAGTCCTGTAATGACTTGTAAAGTGAAATTGAGAGCTCTTTAGTGCAGTGGATGCTTCTGTTGTGGGTGTGTCCAGAAGCCTGCAAATTCCCAAAGGCGGGGGTACTCCTAACATGTTCAGTGCTCTGTCGAGAATGAAGAATGCAGTAAAACTGAATGTTACATTCCTGAAGAGGAGAAAGGGGGAAAAAGAATGTACATTTCTAAATGATATAATGCCTTGGCATAGGCTTCTAATATCTAAAACAATACTCTGAAATTAGAACAGCTTATTCTTTGTGAACAGATAAACAAAGGACATAATGTTGAACTTGTAACATTTGTTCACTTTCCCTTTTCCAGGGTACACGTTTTTTCAGTTTTTAATCTTTATTTAAAACACATTTTTGACTCCATATCATATTCATCTGTCGCAGGCTATAATTCTATGAATCTTCCTTCTTTTTGTGTCATGATTTTCATTATGTATTCACTGTTATGTCATTTTCCTTTCTTGGCTTTACTTAATTTGCTTAAAGTTTTGGCTGAGGAGCAAAACCTCGTACATAGTTACCCAACGTGTTTCAAACGTCTGAGTTTTGAATTGCTCCCCAGCAAGAGCTGTTTCTTCAAGTCGCCTCGGAGCAATTAGAAAGAGCCGACTGATGAAAAACTGGCTGAACTGTGTATATTGTAGAAAGAAATGCATGTATGTCCTTTAGGGTTGATGATATTCACTCCTTTAAATCAACAAAATCAGATCTGTCTAAACAACTCTATATTAAGGGATAATTAAATTAGCCTTAAAAAAAACGTCATAATGCTGTTAGATATGATATTGTCATTGTTGATGTACATATCGAACATTGAAACATTTATTTGAAATAGTTGTGATATAAGACTAACTGTAAATGTTGGCTTGTTGGATGTTGCATGGCGTAGCAAGATCATCGCTTCCTTTTTTATGACTTTATTGTAAAATACATGTGATTTAAAAAAAAATAAACAAAAAAAAACCCCAAAAAAGTATCGATGCAACATTTAGATGTCGTTGGTTCCATATTCTGATATTCTTCTGAAACAGTATTTCTCTTGATACTTATAAGGGTATGGATATCTGGAACTAGCTGTTGGTTGGTAATAATAAAGTGCTGAAAATTTGAATCTTGGTGTCACATATCCTGTATATTTTAATAAAGGCGAGTTAAAGAACCAGTCATTTGTCTCCTTTGAATACACATAATCAAAGGAGAGAAATCAGTTTTACAAACAATGGGAGGGGGCATCATTTTTGCTTATCATCAAGGGTTGCTACTATGGCGCTGTTGAGGCAGTGCATGATAAGAGTACTAAGAGTCTGATCCAAAGGATTTATGCTGCACAAAAATATACACATAAGAATATCTATATTTCGACCCCATGGCACCGACATTGCCAAATGATGCAGATGTGCTGCTTTACTGGAGTGGAAAATCAAATAAATGGTTCATGGAAATAAATCTGATCTATCCATGAAGGGTCAGTTTATCTCTATCTGCTAATTTAGTGTCTATTTCACTTATCAAGGCCAAGTCAGGACACATGGTACAGACATGTATTAACATTAAATTTCTCCTTTAACTGTCATGGTACAAATTGAATACAATAAGATAAATACATTTCTCCGGTGCCAAGGAAATGCCTTTGTGAGAGGAAATAATGTTATAATCAAGCACTGCCATAGGTGTTTAAGGAGTTTAAATTCAGTTTAGTGCATCTGACCCTATTTGTATTTTTGTCCTTTCATTTACTTTAGTAGATTGAGTTCAGGAATTACATCCATTGAAGGATCTAAGGAGGGCGGCGTGGTGCAGCAGATAGAGCGATCATCTTTGGAACCAGTCCTTCCTGGTTCAATTCCCCGTACCTCCTTGTGTGTCGAAGTGTTGTTGAGCAAGACACTGAACCCCTGGTGCTTGTAGATGGCATGCCAACTGCATCATGGTTCATCCATGATGGGTTAAATGCAGAGAACAAATTTCCTCATGAGGGATTGATAAAATATACATTACACATTGCTATCAATTTATCTTGTCTTACTAATATTAGGGATAGAAAACAAACCTGACAGTGAATGCAGATCCTCTGCCTTCAGGCTTTTCAACCAGAGCCATGTTACCTTGATCTGACTCCTCCAGCTCCTGTGACTGACGAAAGCTGCATGTCCGCTCTGGTGACAGACAAGACAGAAATAAGTATCTTTGTTGCAAAGAATCAGTGGGGCAAACTGTTGATGTGTTTGCAATGTGATTTTTTAAATTTTACTCTTTAATGTCAAACTATACACACACACACACCGCTATGTGTATATATGTATATATATATATATATATGTATGTATACATACAAACACACACACACACACACACACACACACACACACACACACACACACACACACACACACACACACACACACACACATTTATATATGTATGTATGTAAGTATACACTATGTGGCCAAAAATATTTGCTCACCTGCCTTGACTCGCATATGAACTTAAGTGACATCCCATCCTTATCCGTAGGGTTCAATATGACGTCGGTCCACCCTTTGCAGCTATTATAGCTTCAAGTCTTCTGGGAAGGCTGTCCACAAGGTTCAGGAGTGTGTTCATGGGAATTTTTGACCATTCTTCCAGAAGCGCATTTGTGACGTCACACACTGCTCCAGACTGTTCCCACAAAGTTGAGAGCATGGAATTGTCCAAAATGTCTTGGTATGTTGAAGCGATACCAGGCATCAGCATTTGGACATTTTGGACAATTCCATGCTCCCAACTTTGTGGGAACAGTTTGAAGCAACATGACTGTGCACCAATACACAAGGCAAGGTCCATAAAGACATGGATGACAGAATGTGTCGTGGATGAACTTGACTGGCCTCGACAGGGTCCTGACCTCAACCCAATAGAACACCTTTGGGATGAATTAGAGCAGAGAGTGAGGGCCAGGCAATCTCGTCCACAATCAGTGTGTGACCTTACAAATGCGCTTCTGGAAGAATGGTCAAATATTCCCATAAACACATCCTGAGCCTTGTGGACAGCCTTCCCAGAAGAGTTGAAGTTGATATAGCTGCAAAGGGTGGACTGACGTCATCTTGAACCCTACGGTACCCTTAGGAATGGGAGGAATTGAGTTCATATGCGAGTCACGACAGGTGAGCGAATACTTTTAGCCATATAGTGTATATAATATCAGACATATTCATTTCTTAGCTGTTACGACTCGGGGTAATATTTCCTTCTCTTTTTTTATGCTAAGGGATGGCTACCCAACAATCCTCTCCCTATTACGTAAGACCCTTTGTGATCCTTGGTTGACATTGTCTGTATGATGATGATGTTTTGCATAGTCATCAGAAAAGTAGCACACAGCGACTCGATTACCCTCACGAGAACATCAGTAATCGAGTAGGCACATGTTGTGTTTGATTTAATGTGACGTAGATACAGTTCCCTATAGGTCCCGAGCTGTTTTTCTTTAGAACAGAATCCGAGTACCATTATTGGTCTGGTCGCCATGACACCGGTACTTATCCCTGTCTGTTCTGCTGGGAACACTGTTCCTGTCTGTCAGCATTGTTCTAATAACGAAACTACATTATGTCTGACAGAGGCTGAGAAGCATCAGGCAAGGCCTCAGCCCCATCATCTTTAAAAACAGGGATGTAGCTGATCGGTTGCCATTTAGAAATGTCATAGGGTGCTATGCTAGCAGACAGATGTTTCCCTATGCTTCGAAAGATACTGACAGCATTTGGTACTCTTTCCCCTCAGGTTAGACTTTTGTGACCAATTTGAATATTCGTGCTTGGTTGTCAGACGTTTATGAATCAGCAGCTTTCTGCCCTTCTTGGTGAAAACTGAAAGCACCGGTCAAACATGCGAGACCACTGCGGTGTTGTTTCCACCTAGCTCGATTTACTACACTGTCCTCTACTATCCTCTTTTCTAGATCATAAATGTCCCCTTCAACATGAGTGAATTCTGGGGGCTTAACTAGTTACTCTGTACCTAGTTATAGAAACTGTGCAATAGTCTTATTATCCTGGTCCCTTTACTACTTCAGCCCTTTTTAGACTCTGTCTTTGTCTGTGACTGCCCATGGATAATAACATCATTATGATTATTTTGATCTCTACCTTCTCCGTGTGGCCCGAACACGTCTTCTAATCCCAACCACCCTCCCTACGGCCCTGAATGGCCCCCTAGGCCTGAGCCTGACTGACCCGCGGTCCTCTGACTCTTGTTTTTTCTGCCTCAGTGGTTAACTTCTTGATCTGACTTCTGAACCGCTGCACGTAAACCTCAGTCTCCAGATATGGATCAGGTGACCTGTTTTCTCTCTCCCTTAGGTGCAGAGGGTTTAGTTCCTGGAGTGAATGTCTGTCCCTCCTCCAGGGTGGCCTCCCTTACACCTTCTGTTTGGGGCACATTGTTCTCCATGAAGGCGGCATGGTGGCGCAGGGTTTAGCGCTTAAGTCTCACAGCACGAAGGACCCTGGCTGCCACTATCAAAACCAATTTCAACTTCACTGTTATTAGCTTGACTAGTTTGACAGCGCCTTGGGCACAGAATTGGGGTTTTATACCCTGGGGATGCATAGATCATGTGGTGGAGCAGTCCCCAGGGAACTGGAAAGGGCTTGGTTCTATTCCTGAGCTCCTCCTAGCCTGTTGAAGTGTTCTTGAGCAAAACACTGACACTGTAACTTGCTGGGCGATGCTCAATGGCAGCCGACCGCTCATGGTTCAAGGTTGATCAGTTAATGGTAGGATTTAAAAATGTCCTGCAAAGGATTAATAAAGTACATTAAAAAGATAACATTGTTGTGGTCTGGAACACTTGTTACCCAGAAGTGTCAATTTGCGTTGGACAATACAGAGGATAGATATCCAAAGTGTGGAATAACCTTCCCAAAAAATATGTACAATTTTTTTTCGCTTCCATTTTATGAAATGTGTTTTATATATGCAGGTTCAGTCTTCTAAACCTACGCACTATCACAGAGATACATCTTCACTAATGCCATCTGGTAGTGGTATGTGTGCAACTGATCCCTGAATTTAGACTGCGCACACATGTCACACTCGGTCAGTCTTCTGTCAGCTGTGGCTGCCAAACATCATAACCACCACACAGATTGAACCCCTCTAATAACCCCTCAACCCTGAGTACAATTCTCGAGGCCATGCAATAGTCTGTTTGCAAACCATGACAGTAAAAATGGCATGACAAAATGTCAGTAATAACCTCTTGATAGCCGGTTTAGCGAACCTTCATGTGAGTTTTTAATTGCCTTTCTTTTAACCAGGATTGATTGTCAATCTTGCTGACTCTCTCCAGAACCCAAATAACTGATAACATCATAAAAGGGGGTCTTTGTCAGTTTTAAAAGCAAATGTTGACCGTCTGGCTGTGACTTCTCATCTGCTTGGCTGTTACATCCGGCAATGCAGAAAATGTTAATTTTTGAAAGGACTGCCCTTCTCTTTCGCAGACGATCATCTGTCTCATCCCAATCTGAGTAATTCTTCTGCAGGCTTGTAACCATCCAGAATAAGCTCAAGAAAAAAAAACACAATGAAAAGAAATAAAGTAAAATAAAATAAAATCAAGCTGAACATGCAGAAGTTTAAGTGTCATGGCACTGACACAAAATTTGAATAGTAATTATCGTTTAATAACTTAAAACCGTCAAATGAATGACAGAGGTATGCATGAACTCTGCAAATCCTCGCCTTGCAAAATGCTTTGACTGCTTTGAAGATGCCTCCAAGGAACCTAACAGATGTTATAAGTCAGTACCACAAGCTTCTCCTGGTATATAGTCCTACTTCATCATGGTTTTAAAAACTGTAAGATGCTTAAGGGATCTGTCCTCATCTGGTCTCATGCTGTTGTTTTCTTCCCATGATTTGAGATTAAGCCCAGAGGCCATTTTTTCCTACTTTCTTTGCACTTAATTATCAAAGGAAAATCTTCAAAAATGTGCACCTGTGGCAGTGAACATGTTAAGCTCTCAAATTGACAGAGCACGGTAGAATTAGGCCTTGAAAGCCTTGGCTGGACCTCATCTGCTGATAGAAAGCGAGATACCATCTATCCTTTAAATTGAAGGATGAAACGTCTCCTCCGAGGGCCTCATTGTATACCATGCTCACAGACAAAATGACTTACAGGCTGCATATCTGGGATTTGTCCAGGATAGAGTATGTCTGTTTAGTTTCAATGTATATCCCTAAATATAGTAGACAGCTAAGATACATCAAACACATAGTCACTAGAAATGAAAAAAAAAAAAAATCATCATCCACCATCATCCTCAAAGACATTCATATCACAAAACTATGTCTTATAATTAGTGACTCTACACTGTGCACAATATAACAGATACTGTTATATTGCACAAAAAATGCTGCACAAACCAATACCAAAGATAGATGTGCATTCTTGCAACTGAACACTGGAGCAAATATTCAATTTATTACATTATGGGGAATGAAGGATTTTTTGTAAATGTTTTCCTTGGTGGAAAAGTTCAAATCGTCAAGGTGAGATGATTTTTTACACATACGAAAATTACTTTGTCACTTCCTGATGACTTTGGAGTCCATGTTCTACACTTTCAGCAGCTGGCCTTCAACACAAAGTTTACGCCACTTATGACTCAGTGACTCTATTTGCCCCTGGACCGATCAACACCCACTTCCTCCGCATCTGGTCAAAAAGCACTCAAAGTCAATACTCTTTTCAAGTGAATTTCAAGGAGCAGGAATTTTCCCCACAGCTTTTACCATCTGTTATTGGTACAAAGCCCACCACCACATAAGTTGAACTTCAGTTACTGCAGTCACTTTGAATAATTCTGGGAGTTCAATTTCAACATGCCCATTTACAATCTTGAAAGAGTTTGTCATGTTGAAATTTGCAATTCAGCAAACTGCATATGATGCCAAGTTGGAAAAATGAAGACTCATGATGTTGCATGAAAAAACGTATAAATTAAAAAAAATTTTTTTTTTTATAGAATTGGCCTGAACTTTCACATCCTTGTTAAAGTGGGTTTCTTACATTACATTGGTTGATTGCAAAATGGACTTTTCATGGAAGTTAAGATCCACCGCCTTACAGAGGCACTGTCTTGTACTTTGTTTCACCTAATTCGAAAATTCAGGTTGCGAGGTCATTTCTAAGTCTATATTCAATATGTTATAGAAATATATGAAGCTATGACCAGTTGTAAATGCTTTAAGATAAGATAAGATAATACTTTATTGATCCTCACAGGGGAAATTCGTGTGTCGCAGCAGCGCAACAATAACAATATCAAAAAATAAATTAAAAAATAATATGAAATAATATCAAATTAATATTATGACCAACATTTTTTTTAAATTTGAATATCCTCATAAAAGATAGACTAATCCATATTTAGTGCAAAACCTTCGTTCACTTTGGTTTAATAGATCAAGAGTCACAAAATTGGTGATGATGATGCCACCATTTTTGAAACTGGAATGACAGAGCAGACATACAAATATGTGTTAGCTTTTTCTTAATAATACAGACATTATGAATGACCTGTACAGGAAAATGTGATAAAAAAATGAATATATACATTTATGCCATGGTCCAATGATTCCGTATCAGGAAATATCAAGACGGTAAAACTTTGAATTACTATTATTCCAGTAATCCACTATTATTCCACATTTTGTGGCCAAGATTAATCAGAGAAGTGTCTCATTCATGTAAGTGCTGGTAAATATAGGGATATTCAGGGAAATGAAAGAGGCGTTACACTGACAAAAGCGGCGGTTAAAATGAGAAACTGATAAATAAATAAAGAATAGAAGAGGGTGAGATAACAGAGTAGTGTTTGGACTGACAATTTTGTCGTTTTAGGAACGTACTCGATCCTGAGGGTGGCGATAGTGTGACGTTCCGGAAGATGGCCGTTAGAAAAATCGAAGAAGAAGCAGAGGCGGAAGACGTCGTTCAGGCATCTGCTCAGTCGTCCCTTTCTTGTTTACATGTTTACACTCCGAGGATGAAAGTTCTTTATCCGTGTGTCGGTGTGTAAAACTCTGCAACACTAGCCTCTGGGATTTATTTCAGAGTATCGCTGTATTTTAAAACTGCAACAGATAGCAACTAGATAGCTCGGGGTGTTAGCACCGGCATGTGTAGCATCAAGTGAATGGTGCTCCTGACATGCTTACTGCTTTTTTTGTGTGTTTTTACTTAAACCACCGTCCATTTTCCTGGAGTATAGCGATTTATGTGTAAATAGAGACGTGCTTGCTGTACTGTACAAGTACTTTGTGAAATTTGCACACAAAACAAGGTGCGTTTCTCCTTTCGGACTGAAATATATTTTTTTTCCACTCTTGCTTTGTCATACCTGTGTCTGACGGAGAAACCTCAATATTTGCTAAATTATTAAAGAAGAATGAATGCATTTTAACATTCAACTTTAATGCTCCGTTTCGTTTTCTCGGCAGTTCTGGATGATTTGAAATCATAATTGCTCATGATGAGCACAGAACCTGCCAGCCTGGAGAACCTTCGCGTGTTGTATCACAGTGATGACTACATTGTGGTGGACAAGCACTGGGACATTCGCATCGATAGCAAGATGTGGTATGAGAAACACACTGTGCAGGCGCAGCTTCGACACTGCTTCCCTCAGCTGGTAGACCCCACCACCTACTACGGCTTCAGGTGAGTCTTATTATTATCATAACAGTCATGGCAACAGGCCTTCAAACTGTACATTTCAATTGAATGGCAGATTGCAACCAGCCATTTACAAAATTACAAGACTTTACATTTGGCAAATGTATTTGGTAATATCCTCTCCTAAAGTTATTGATATTCTCATCTTTTCTGTTCTCCTCAGGTTCTGCCATCAACTGGATTTTTCTACCAGTGGAGCTCTTTGTGTTGCCCTCAATAAGTATGCCGCTGGGCAGGCTTATAGGTGTTTCAAGGACCGCACTGTCACCAAGGCCTATCTCGCTCTGGTACATTCCATGAAGTCAGACACACTTGCCATCCTATAACCTCCAATATAAATGTGTTTTCATCTATGACTTAACAGATGTATGATGAGTTAAAGTAAGGTAGTTTTGTTCTTTAGATACGTGGCTTGGTGGAAAAAGACACACAAACTCTGGACTTTTCCATAGGCAAGAACTCCACAGAGGGAAAAACACATATGATGTGCGTAGAAGGAACAGGTGGTACGTGATCCTTTCTTGCAAGACGTCTTGTTTGCGTAATTCCCATGAGACTCATTACACTTTAAGAGCATTCTCTTCATGTATATTCAGTACCACAAGGAAGATGTTTATGGTCAGCATGGCGGAAACGTTTAATTGGAAGGAAACTCATTTCTAAGTAATGGTTGGACAAAAAAGCTCAGGGTCTAAATTACTCACAAAATCCAATTTCAAAAGTCTTTCGCTTCTTTTGCGATTAGCGCATCCCCGCTGTCTTCTGCTCAACTACTGTTGGGATGCCAAAAAAGTAAAAGGCATTCTTTCTGTTTAAAAAAAAACAACAGAAAAACAAAGTGAGACAATGATAAAATAGCTTGTTTCAAACAGAAAATAACAGTGGTGTCTCTCAATACTGAAATTCAATATCAACCCCAGTGCTCCTAACACGTAGAAATAGATATAGCCACTTTGTATCTCTTACATGCCAGACTATCTAAACTAAATCCTGATACGCTGATCTTTCTTTCATCCAAGCTGACAGGAACAAGAAAAATATAGACAACACCAAAACCTAAAAGAAAGAATGTGCCTGAAGCAGCCATTCCAGTTACATATATTCAGAATATAATCTGCTGTGTATTAGAAATTTTGTATTGCTGTTACTTTAAAATACGCGTCTCTTATTAGCACAGCAGAGGGTCCCATGGTTCTGCCTCGAAAGTCACAGTGCATGGTTTTCACACTACTACCATCATTGCGGTATCTTTTAAAACATCAGAGCTATTTGCAGTACTACAGATTGCCGTTAATTTGCTTTTAAATGTCATGACATGCATCAGTATGTCTTAACACTCCATTATTCATCCATTAGTCCAAAATAAAGCAAGGGAAGTGTAAATGAGGGTAAATTTTATTGTATTGTATATTATTCTATTTCATTTTTACATAGTGGTGCTTGGCGAGGAACAATCAACAACTGAGCCTTGGAGTCTTAGATGAGAGTTTACCTTTATTACTAAGCACCACCATACCACTATACAACAACCCGTGCACTTCCGGGGCGCATGTATATAACCCTCCAGCCTAAGCCAAGCCCTCAGCCCCTTGTCCTTTGGAGTGAGAGGCCACGCCCCTCAGTGTCCACCACAACATATATGCTAATTAATTTTTTTGTCTCATGTCAGGCTGTGAGAATCCAAAACCCAGCCAAACAGAGCTGACGGTTCTGGAATATGGACTGTATGATGGAGAGCCTGTGACCAAGGTGCTGCTGCAGCCACTCACTGGTAAAGGCAGTCATTTGCTTCTTTTCATGTAAGAAAGATCTTGATCAGTCAGGCGTAGGAGGCATTGCTACATATTTTGCTGTCAGTGTCTGAAGTTGCTTTGTATAACTTTCTTTCCGTCTATCAATTTTATCACAATGTCCCGTGTTTTATGAAAATGCACAGCAATGAAGTGTACATCCTTTAACCCACCCAGGTCGGACACACCAGTTGAGGGTTCACTGCAGTGCAATCGGCCATCCGATTGTCGGTGACGTCACCTACAGCTTAGGAACTGACAACGCCCCCTTCCGGATGATGCTGCACGCACACCTCCTCCACATCCCGCTGGAACCGCAGGCTCTGCTTGTCTGTGCCGGTGATCCCTTTCTCACAACAGTAGACCATAAATGGCTCCCACAGAGCACTTTGCGGACACTTAAGGACACAGTGGAGCTCCTGCTGAAGTGCAGGCAAGAGGAGCAGAGAGCATCCAGAGAGAAGCGAGAGAGAGTCAGACAGGAGGAGAAAGAGAAGAAAGAAAGCAGGAAACAAAAAATGGAGGAGAGTGAAGACCAGAGGAAGAGGTGTCAGGAGTGGCTGAGTGAATGGGTCGGGGACTGACAAGGCTATTTTATTTTATGTCGCAGAAAAGTGAGTATGTTTTTATGGGACTGTTTGTGTTTTTATTTTACTCTTACATTCTCATCGGCCATTGTGATGAGAAAAGAACTCCGAGAAAATTAGAGATAATATATGTATTACCATATGCAACTATAGGCTCGTTAAATACTGAAATCACAAGGTTTTTAGCAAATTAATAAATTAATCAAAGTTCGATTATCCAAACAAACCATTATTGAATCATACATCAGTGCCTTATAACAGGGGCATCCCACAACAACCAGTTTTACACACTGAGCCGTGCCACTGCGAACAGTGAGACAGAGTCCTGTTTTCTGGCAAATGAGGATATCAGCATTTTTTTCCTTTCAGTGACCAATATGCATATCCTCTTAATAACGTGTTCTCACTCTGTTGCTCAGTCCTGTCTACATTCCATGGAACGTCATATTGGACTGTACTGTGTGTTTTGATGAATGATGCCGATCAGTATTGTGACAGGTAAGAAAAAATAGACCGTACCTGCTCAAGGAGAAAACAGATTTGTATTTTGCTTCATTTCCGCAAAGGCTAAAGCTTTGAGAAAAGGTTATAAAAAAACACAAATCACAGAATTGCTATCTCATTTCAAAAGTCGTGTTATAAGATTCTAAATAAAACACAAAAATAACATGTGAGGTGCAATGATGCCTGAAGCTGAAATTGCAACTTCTCGTAACTAAAGAAAAAAGGACAACTCAGTGTCACTTTTGAACTAGTTATAGTAGCATCTTCATTATTAACAGTTGCTATCCTGTTAACTGCAGTGTCATATGAGCCTAGACTGTTTTTTCTTTACATGGTGGTAAAGCGCTGTAATTTTAATCAATGCAATAAAGGGAGGAAAAGACCACGATTTCCATTCAGAATCCAAATCAGTTCAATCAAAAAACAACACTTTTCAAAAACAATTTTTAGTCCCCAGGGACGAATTCAGGATAGCACAGGACTGCCGGAGAGAATGGATCCATTCTTTATTCAATGTCTTAGAATATATTAAAACTATTACAGTACTTAAATATGACCTGGGTCATGCTAGTAGGCATTACATCTATGGAAAAGCATTCAGTGTGAAAGAGTGATGAAATTGAATTTCTCAACATGTTTTCATCCAGAAGGTATGGGGTCTAAGAGAAAAGTAGGTGGTGAAAGTAGGAATAAGTAATGGAAAACCTTAAAGGATTTTATTCTTAAGGGCAAGTAGAGTGAGCAGACTGCTCAACCATCAATCATGGCAAATCAGAGATTTCAAAATCCATTTCAAAGGAGCTTGTCATTGAAACAATCTCGGAGAGGAAAATATCCTGTGACATGCATGCAAACACAGATATAATGTTTGTACAGTTTGTAGTTACTATTAAAAAATGAATGTATACATGCATTCATACATAAAAATAATGGACATGGCAGCATTAACTCCAGTAATTGGAGACGTTGCATTGATGAGTTATCCAAAATACAAGCCAAGTGTCCAGTGTCTATCTACTACACACATTTGTGTGTAGTAGATAGACATAGTAGATACTTAGTAGACATAGTAGATACTTAGTAGTAGACAGTAGTAGTAGATACATAGTAGATACTTAGCTCTAGTCTAGATACTTAGACTCAACAATTTTTGATATTGTCACCTTCTTGACAAAAACATTTTTTTTTGGCCTAAATTATTCCACATACGGCTCAGTTTTTTTTTTTTGCCAAACATTTTCAACACTTGGCTTCGTTTTTTGGGTGGTCTGAAAAACTTTAAAATGACTTAGGCTGTTATTTTAAGAATGCAACGATATTGAAGTAGTGTATTGTAATTTTAATACTGGCCACCACCAGATGACGCTGCAGGACAGACTCTACCGTAAACAGTAGTAGAAGAAGAACATCTAATTTTTCCGGAAAAAACGTCAATTAACCCCTGACCAGTGACAGTCACACTGGGGACGAATGTATCAGTTGCTTTCTTTAGCGAAGTCTAGATAATTCGCAGTCGCCAGAAACATCCCCAAACTCAAAGTTTACCTCAAAATGACCGTCGACGTACTTTCCTATAGGAATTTAGTCCATGCGATGTCGGGAGCCGTGGTAAGTTTATTATTACAGGTCACATCTCCTACACATTTTCACACTGTAGCCTCTGTATGGAGGACGAATTAACGGCAGAATGTCAAAGAAAAAAAAATGTTTTCAAAAGTCTAATGACTTTTTTTTATTCATTATTCTTCCAACAGAGACGGATTAGCTTTCAGCGGTATTTATTTTATCCCCCTATCGAGCCTTCAGTTAAAGTTTGAAATGGAAGCTACATATACAAACTACACGTTTGTATTTTAGTCAGCCTTGCGCCATTGACTGTCCTGCGAAGGCGGGTATTTGAATCTGTCTGACCTACTATCTGATGCAGGGAAGTGTGACCGCCATGACGGTGTTTTACCCGCTTGACACCGCCCGGCTCAGGCTTCAAGGTAGGAAGCCGCTCGGGAGGCGCGCTCTGCACTTGTCGGAGCCGCGGCGACAAACGGACACAAACTATCTCTCGCTGTCTTTTCCGGTTGTCGGTCAAAGTTGACGAGAAGAGGAATGCCAAGTCAACTCCAGCTATCTTAGCAGAAATTGTCAAAGAGGAAGGACTGTGAGTGATGTTTTTATTTTGTTGTTCTTCTTCTTCTTCTTTTCCTTTCGGCTTTTCCCTCTCAGGAGTCGCCACAGCGAATCAACCTCCTCCATCTAACCCTATTCTCTGTGTCCTCCTCTCTCACACCAACTACCTTCATATCTTCTCTCACTACGTCCATAAATCTTCTCTTCGGTCTTCCTCTCGACCTCTTGCCTGGCATCTCCAATTCCAACATCCATCTACCAATATAGTCCCTATCCCTCCTCTGCACATGGCCGGACCATCTCAGTCTGGCTTCTCTGACCTTCTCTCCAAAACATCTAACATGTGCTGTCCCCCTGATGGACTCATTTCTGATCCTATCCATCCTCATCACTCCCAAAGAGAACCTCAACATCTTCATCTCTGCTACCTCCAGCTCT
>CAAKHD010012953.1:0-92319 GCA_901007705.1 Fistularia tabacaria | reverse complement strand
CAACAGACCCAGCTTTCCTCCCCAGCCTGTCAAGGCGTCCAGCATCTCTCTTCCTGATCCTGCCTCCCCAGCATGCCACAGCATAGGAAAGCACACTGGCCATGACAGACTGGTAGAACATCTGCAGGAGTCTGTTACGTACATTGAAGGATCTCAGCTTCCTCAGAAAGTAAAGCCTGCTCTGGCCCTTCTTGTAGAGTGCTTGTGAGTTAGCAGACCAGTCCAGTTTATTGTCCAGATGTACCCCCATGTACTTGTAGGTGCAGACTGTCTCCACTGTCTCCCCCTCAATTGAGACAGGCAGCAGGGGTGGGGTAGATCGCCTGAAATCAACCACCATTTCCTTGGTTTTGGTGGTGTTCAGCTGCAGCTGGTTGGTCCTGCACCAACTGACGAATTTCTCCACTAGTCCCCTGTACTTCCCGTCCTGCCCATCTTTAATACATCCCACAATGGCTGTGTCGTTCGAGAACTTGGGAAATGGCAGCTATCTGAGTTGTAGTTGAAGTCGGTGGTGTAGAGGGTGAACAACACCGGGGAGAGTACTGTTCCTTGTGGAGCTCCGGTGCTACTGACCACAGTCTGTGATGTGAGGTCACCCAGTCTGACGAACTGGGGCTGTTCTGTGAGGTAGTCTGTAATCCAGGTAACCAGCCCTATTTCCACTCCCATCTGCTGCAGTTTGTCTCTCAACAGGAGTGGCTGGATAGTGTTGAAGGCACTGGAGAAATCAAAGAACATGATTCTCACAGCTCTGCCTCCTTTGTCCATATGTGAATGTACCCTGTGCAGCAGAAAGAGGATAGCATCCTCTACTCCAACATTCTCCTGGTAAGCAAACTGTAGGGGGTCCAGTGCATGGTGAACCTGGGGTTTCAGTATGTTGAGAAGCAAAACATGCTCAAATGTCTTCATAATGTGTGACGTGAGGGCGACCAGTCTGTAGTCATTCAGTTCTTTGGGGTGTGGCTTTTTGGGTCCTGGTATGAGGCATGAGGTTTTCCACTGTGTAGGTACCTTACCCTAATGCAGGCTCTTGTTGAAGAGGTTCTGCAATGGCTTAGCTAGCTCATCTGCACAAGACTTGAGTAGTCTGGCACAGACACCATCGGGGTCATTAGCCTTCAGCTTAAGCTGTCTCAGTGCTCCTCTTACTTGATCAGCTGTGATGGTGGGTGGTGACTGTTGGTGTTCAGTTTGCAGGGGAGGGGTGGTGGGTTGAGAGTGGGGTCTACACTCCACCGGTGTGGGGGTGGTAGTGAAGGTAACTTCAGAGGAAGTAGAAGGGGAAGGGGAGTCCAGTGTGAGTGCTGAGTGTTGATTGTCCATGTGGAGGAAGGGGGGTTGTGCAGAGTGTGAGCTTCACAGTTCTCAGGTGGGGTGCTCTCAACGGTGGGAGCGGGGGGAGGGGGGTGGACAGGGTGTGAGATATACAGTTATCAGATTAAGGGGATGCTTTCAGCTGTGGAAGAGGGGGAAGGGTAGCTCAGTGAGGCAGGAGGTGTGGTGCCCGCCATACAGTTGTTGCGAGCAGATGGGTAATTAAATCTGTTGTAGTACAGATTTATTTCATCCGCCCTGTCCTTGTTGCCCTCAGCCCTTCCACTCTTGGCACCAAACCCTGTCAGTGTTTTGATGCCCTTCTACAGCTCCCTTGTGTTGTTCTCCATTTTCTTCTCCACTTTCCTCCCATGCGCCTCCTTAGCAGCCCTCAATCTGTCCACCATCTGTCCCCTCAATGCTCTCTTCAGCTCCTTTTGAATATTCCTCAGCCCCACCGTGTAACCCTCCCTGAAGGCCCTCTTCTTCCTGTTCAGGAGGTCTTTCACGCTGCTTGTCACCCAAGGTTTGTTGTTTGGGAAGCAGCGCACAGTGTTGGTGGGAACTGCGACGTCCATGCAAAAATTGAGGTAGTTGGCTGTGCAATCAGTGATCTCCTCAAGGTTTCCACGGTCCTGCAGTACACGCCAGTCTGTGGATTCAAAACAGTCTCTTAGAGCCTCCTCTGCCTCTGGAGTCCACACCCTGACAGTGCGTGTCATGACTGAGAGACATGATTTGTACACAGGCTGTAGGTGAATGAGGCAGTGGT
Source organism: Fistularia tabacaria (assembly GCA_901007705.1). NCBI lineage: Eukaryota > Metazoa > Chordata > Actinopteri > Syngnathiformes > Fistulariidae > Fistularia > Fistularia tabacaria. Next base: position 90,227 of record CAAKHD010012953.1, on the reverse strand, counting down.
CCGAGCTACCCAAAGGAGGAAGGGGTTGGGAGTAGTATGCATCCTTTATGTTTGTGTAGAGTATATCAATGGTCCTGTTTTTCCTTGTACTGCAGTCCACACGCTGATGGAAGTTCGTCAGGGTAGAGTTGAGTGTGACATGGTTGAAATTGCCAGATATTGCAAAAAAGGCGTCCGTGTGTTGTGTCTGCATTCTTGCCACAGTTGTGTGTATGACTTCACACGCAACGTGGACGATGGGCTTGCGGCGGTATATAGACGCAGAGAACAATGGCATGTGTGAACTCTCTCGGCAAATAAAACAGACGTAGACTCACCACTAGTAGTTCCAAATCCTTATTGCAAAAAGTCTCCTTAACAGTTACATGTCTTGGGCTACACCACCTTTCGTTGATGTAAATCAACAGTCCTCCTCCCCTCTTCTTTCCGGAAAGTTGTGTATCGCGGTCCAGTCTTACTGTATTGAACCCCGGTAAATCAACTTCGGCATTCGGAATGTTGTTGTTCAGGCATGATTCCAATCACGTTAGCCTCCCGGTACAGCTTCTGATTCTTGACCAAAGCAGTTAGTTCGTCCGTTTTGTTTGCAAGAGAGTTCACATTTCCCATCGCTATTGCTGGAACAGGGGGTTTGAATCTCCATTTATTCTCCCGACGCTTACGCCGCACGGCAACTCAAGCCCTTCGTCCTCGGAAACGAAACAGTTCCCTTAGGATGTTAACTTGAATCGGACATGAAGACTTGCGAAGTGCGATTAGCTGATTCCTTGAGTAAATAAGTTTCCCGCTGTCAGGACGAATTCCAAAGTTATCCATATCCATCGGATATAATCATAGACACCTTGTGGTGTTCAGAAGTAAAGAAAGAGATAAGAAGAAAAACACATACAGACTAAAAAACAGAGAAAAAACAGAGACAAAACACAGAGCTACTGGACTTGCTGCTGCTCACCGGCGCACCAGATGCCAAGTTACCCTATGTTCCTGTCTTTTCTCGAAAAAAGTATTCACTACAGCCATTTCCATCCTTTTTGCAAAGTCTACCACCATCTGTCCCTCTGCATTCCTATCCTGGATACCAAACCTTCCCGTTACTTCTTCACCTCTATTGCCTGCACCAACATGTCCATTGAAGTCTGCACCAATTACCACTGATTTCTGGGGATATTCTGCTTCACTTCATCTAACTCATTCCAGAACTTCTCATCTAACTCACATCCCACCTGTGGGGCATAGCCACTGATAACATTGCGCATCACACCTTCAGTTTCCAGTTTCAGACTCATCGATCTATCTGACATTCTTTTCACCCACAGAACATTCCATACAAACCCCTCCTTCAAGATAACTCCTACTCATTTCTCTTCCTGTCAGTATCATGATAGTACAACTTAAAACCTGCTCCTAAGCTTCTAGCCTTACTACCTTTTCACCTGGTCTCCTGGACACACAGTTTATCCACCTTCCTTCTCTGCATCATGTCAACCAACTCTCTACCTTTTCCTGTCATCATCCCAATATTCAAAGTCCCTACTCTCAGTCACAAATGCTGGCCATTCCTCTTCTCTCTCTGCTTCAGAACATGCCTTCTTCCTTTCCTTCGACCCACAATAGCCCAATTACCACTGGTACCCTGTAGGTTATCAGCACCAATGGCGGTCGTTGTTAACATGGGCCTCGACCAATCCGGAATGATGTTCTAAAGTTCGATTCACATATTTGGTTTTGGCACAAGCTTTACGCTGGATGCCCTTCCTGACACAACCCTCTGCATTCATCAGGGAGACACTGGCCTGTGCCGCCCTGGGGCTGCATTTCTTTTAATATAGGTAATGAAGTGAATTAAACTCATTGGCTCCCTGTCTACATCAGAGTTGCATGATTCCATCAAAAAATTGAATACAATAAAGAAAATACAAATAGATAATTAAATTAAAAAAATGAATGGAGGTCTTTTTGTCATGGCCACTGGGAATGCCCACTGCACCATTGTACCATCTTCTATGTAAATCAGTTACTCATGGCATTGTTTCAGAATAAAATTTTTCAGAATAAAAGTTTTCATCTTACAGTTTTAGAGTGTAAGAATGCTTCAATGAGGATGCAATGGCTATTTAAGTGACATGTCAGCAAAAAGCATCTGCGAACACAAATATTCAATACACAGTTCAATAATTCAATACAGAGTTTTTATGCCCCTACATAATGTTTGTGTTTAGAAAACACAATTCAGTGTGATTTATTTGTTGCCATAGCAACATGGAAGCAGTGAATGCTGGGAGACAGGATGTAGATTCAACTTACAGCCATCAATTACAGTAGTGTGAGTATAGTGTCGGTCAGCAACCCTGCAGTTGGTAGACTATTCTCTCTCCCTCTTTGCCAAGGCAAAGTCTGTAAGTAATATTCATTTAATAACAAGTCAGGAAGCAATTTAAGTTTATGTGACAATTAAAACCGCTGTGATGCGAGTTGTCGCAAAGTTAAGTTAGCTATATATTTTGCTGTTGCTGGATCGTGTTCCACCTTATCGGCTGCGGCGTCGGGATAGCTGAGCTATGCTATATAGCATAGCTCAGCTATCAGCACTATCTTGTATATACAAGATAGTGCTGTGATGTTTTGTTTGTTGTTTTGTTCGTTTAAATATGCAGACTTTTTGTTGTATTGTTTTATAGTTTCACAAAATTCCCAGTAAACTTCATGGAAATTAATCATCTGTATCCTAGAGTTTTTTGGGACTGTTTAAACTGAAATGGAAACATAGCCCATGACAGTGAAAAGGTGACAATACAGCTAACAGGAGATAACGATTGCCGTTCTGCAAAGGTACTCAAGGTACTTCTGATATTGAAACCACGCTGAGTTTCAGTAATGTCACGACGTAGCAACAGTAAGAGAGAAAAGGGAGATAACCACTCCGTGTCTGCACGCTCAACAAGCAGACGCTCCTCTGGTGCATCATCCACCTCTAGGATTAGCATGGCCATTGCTAAGGCAAAGGCAAAAGCTGAAGCGATGCAGGCTAGAGGGTCACATTCAAAAAAGGAAATTGAACTTTAAGTGGAGCAGGCACGCATCCAAGTGGAGCAAGCATGTATTCAAGCCAAACTTGATGCATTAAATGAGGAAAAACAAAAAGATGCTGCCATAGCAGAGACAAATGCTCTCATGGCGGGTTACAAGATATGGGCTTTGAAGTACACAGTGAGGCCAAAGACCCAGTCTTTCAGTCTATAAAAGACCAGCGCACCGCTGCCCATGTGTCAGCTCAGGTTAGCCTACACAGCAATGGTGCACCTGCTATAATGGAGAGTGACAACGCTCTCCCAGCACCTCATCTTTCACGTCTTCAATCAAACAAAGTTAACCCTTCATCATCCCACCCACTCACTGTTAGCCAGACCCCAGCTGCTGCTTCCGCTACCATTATGCCTCACCACTCTCCTCAAGCTCCTCAGTCAAGTGGAGCACTGCTACAACGAAGAGAAGAAGAGTAAAAACTGTCAACATCAGGAATCTGCTTTCTGGACTATGTATAGCATGGTCGCGCCTCGACAAAATGTATGGCTCGCTAGAGGTAGTCGAACAGACTTTCTTCAACAAACTGGAAAACTTTCCAAAGATCACAGCAAAGGAGCCGCAGAGACTCCGGGATCTAGCTGACCAGTTGTCAGAGCTTCAAGCTGCCATGGAAGATGGCTACCTCGCAGGCTTATCATACTTAGGCTTAATTCCTCTGACGGCATCTATCATTCAGAAACTCCCATATAACATGCAAGAAAACTGGCTAAATAATGGGACAAGATACAAACATGAACATTTGTCAGCATCCCACCTTTCTCTGTGTTAGTAAACTTCATCAAAACAGAGGCAAAGGCTCGCACAGACCCAGGCTTTAACCTCTTCAAGCAAGCTCTGCCAGAGAGAAAGGGCAAATGGGAGAGGCCCTCGAAGATATCTGTATATGTACACAAAACACATGTCTCAGGTCTGGCCAAGCCTTGCACGGTCAGAGTTCTTCAATGTCTTTAAAATCTCTGATTCCTGGTACTCATACACACTCACTTCGGGATGTACAGAGACAGCGGAGAGGAGAGCCAGTGGTTCCACTGTGGAGCCAGTAGACAAGAAAGTGAGCATTCCTCTGCCAACACTCCTGGAGTGCAACCAAATTCCCAATGTCCGTGCTGAGATTCCAACCCGGATGCAGCCTACCATCATCATCATCTGAAATGCATTGCTGACAAAATACCACATCTCAATGCAAACGCCAAGATACTTCTCCTTCTGGGCAGAGATATCTTACGGGTGCACAAGGTTTGGGAGCAGACAAATGGCCCAGAAGATGCACCGTTTGCTCAAAGGCTTGACCTAGGATGGGTTGTCATCGGTGATGTATTCCTCGGAGGCGCTCACAGACCACTGGAGGTGAAGAGTTACAAGACAGCCATCTTAGTGAATGGTCGTGTAAGCCAACTTTAGCCATGCGATAATCAGATCAGAGTGAAAGAGGTGTTTAGTCAAACATCTAAACATCATCATCATCAAGAACCAGTCCCCATACAAGGTGCAATGACATCCATAGGAGACAATTTGGGACAAACTGTCTTTACTCGTACACCTGGTGACCACAGACTTGCTCCATCGATGGAAGATCTCAAGTCTCTCCAGATAATGGAAGCAGAGTGCCACCAAGACAACTCCAAAAGTTGGGTTGCACCTTTAACTTTTCGGTCAACGAGACGGCAAATGCCCACAACAGGAAACAGGCTCTTGATCATCTTGTCTCACTCATTGGAGTTCATTGGATAAACGACCGCAGATGAGAGAGAACAGACTGAGGTTGGGTTTGTCTTCGGGAAGGCGAAGTTGGCCCCCCAGCCTGGCCTAACTATTCCAAGACTTGAGCCCTGTGCATCTGTGCTTGCTGTTGAGATCGCTGAGATGATTGTCACAGATATGGACACAACATTCAACAACATCACCTACTACATAGACAGCAAGGCTGTATTGGGATATATCCACAACCGGTCAAAGAGATTTTATGTCTATGCACATAATAGGGTCCAGCGAATCTGTCAGTCATCTTGTCCCAGCCAGTGGAAGTATGTCCCAACACAACTCAATCCAGGTGACATTGGGTCAAGGACCATGACGTCAGCTCTCCTTGCCAGCACAGCATGGCTCAAAGGACCAGCGTTTCTCCGTGATGCATCTTTGCACCCATCCGAGCTTCAGGAGACTTACGATCTGATCAGTTCCAACAATGATTCTGAAGTTTGTCCCCAGGTGACGACAAGCTTCACACAGGTTATCAGAGATGTGGTACACCCACAACACTTTGAACGCGTCTCCAAGTTCAGCACTCTTGTAAAAGCCATGGCACACCTTATCCACATAGCTTGCTCCTTCACCCACTCCATCCAGAAGGAATGTCAGGGGTGGCATATTTGTCGTCCTACAGAGGAAGAGCTACTTAGAGCCATAGTTTGCATTATAAAGAGTGTCAAGAATGAGTGCTCTGCAAAAGAGCTCAAGTGCATTGACTCAGGATCCAACATCCCATCCTCGAGCAGCCTGTGGAAATTGCACCATTGACCAAGATTGACTTCTTAGAGTAGGAGGCCGGATTGGACAGTCAAATTTTAGCATGAACGAGACTCATCTTATCATTCCTGGCTGACATCATCTCACGACCCCACTTGTGTCTCACTATCACGAAGCAATGAAACACCAAGGAAGACATTTGACCGAAGGCGCTATTCGAGCTGCAGGGTTCTGGCTGGTGGGAGCCAAATGCTCTATCAGCAGTCTGCTTCACAGACGTATCACTTGTAGAAGACTGAGGGGAAAGACTGAACACCAGCAGATGGCAGCCTTGCCAGCAGAACGGCTTCAAGTAGCACCTCCCTTTACCTATGTAAGCGTTGATGCCTTTGGGCCATGGGACGTCATCTCACGCCGCACAAGTGACAGAGTCTCTAATTCCAAGCAATGGGCTGTGATGTTCTAATGCATGTGTTCAAGGGCAGTTCATATTGAGATTATTGCACTCAAAAGGGCAATGAGTGCTAGCAGCTTTATCAACGTCTTGAGAAGGTTTTTTGCAGTCAGGGGTTCTGCAAAGCAGATACGCTCCGACTGCGGGACTAATTTCATAGGCGCCTCTCGCATGTTGGGGATGGACAAGACCAATCCAGGCTTCAGTAGCGTAGAGAAGTACCTGAGCACACATAGCTGCACCTGGGTGTTTAACCCGCCCCACACATCTCATATGGGTGGCGCGTGGGAGCGTATGATTGGCATTGCCCGCCGTATTTTGGATTGCATGCTGCTTGAGCAGAGGAAGTCTCGCCTGACACATGAGGTTCTTATCACACTCATGGCCGAGGTAGCTGCAATCATGAATGCTAGACCGCTCACCCCAGTGTCAAATGATACGGAATCACCTTTCATCCTCACCCCAGCAATGCTCCTGCAACTCAAGACAGGCTCTGCGCCTCCTTCCCGTCAGATAGCTATGATGAAGCAGATCTCTTAAGAGGAGAATGAAAGCAGGTTCAAGGCATGTTAGACATGTTTTTGAGCAGGTGGAGATACAAATACCTCAAAGAGCTGCAGCTTCGGCACAAGTGGCAAAGAAAACGGCTGAGCCTCAAAGAAGGGGATCTCGTTCTTCTGAAAGACAGTCAGGCAAAGAGAAATGAGTGGCCTATGGGCATCATCACAAAAACCTTTCCAGGAGAGGATGAATTGGTCCGGAAAGTCGAAGTGGAAGTCGTCAAGGGTAAAACAAAAAAGACTTTCTCTCGCCCCATTGCAGAAGTAGTTCTGCCTCTTTCTCCAAAGAATGATTCTGTTCATGAATGTGGTCTCTTTAAAGACTCCAAGCGGGGAGTGTTATGCCCCTACAGAATGTTCATTTTTAAAAAACACAATTCTATGTGATATTTGTTTGTTGCCATAGCAACATGGAAGCAGTAAATGCTGGGAGACGGGAGGTAGATTCAACTTACAGCCATCAGTTACAGTACTTCATGGAAATTTATTATCTGTATCCTGGAGTTTTTGGGACTGTTTAAACTGAAATGGAAACATAGCCCATGACAATAGTCATGGTTATCCTCTTCCTATCTAGTCTTTGTCATACGCTTAATGCATGAAAAGAAACACACTCATGCAAACTACGTTGGTCAAACTAATCTTTGTCCTACAAACTGTGTGAGCTTTCATTGCTTATATACTTCGAAAATCTTTGCCAGGTGAATGCAGTCAAAGCAAATGCACTGTACAAGGAAAGTATTCTTGCAAAGACATTTTTGCTTTGACACTTTCATAAGCTTTGCATAAATCTGTATTCATGAAACCCTTATCTCAGTAAGACACCGACTTGTGGTTGACAAATATGGAAAATTGAACACTAAATCAAACCTAATGTTCTACTTTTTCTTACATCATGTCACCATGAGACAGAAGCAACAAAAAGCCTCAGTGTTTAAGTCGCTAGTTTGACTCACCCATGGGTTAGTGTGTCAGAGCGGCATCAAGGACCACTCACTTGATGCTGACAGAAGGAGAGGATGAGTTTGGGAGGAGGAAGATGAATGCCGAACCAAATTTTGAATTTCTCTCGTTCCGATGTTCACTGGTGCAAGCAGATTGGTATTAGGTCCCCCCATCTCTTCCGTTAATCTAATTAGGGATGTAGTCTGACATTCCTTTGAAAGAGTTTGATAAATATCAGAATGACTTAATAACTGTTGATTTACAATGGGGTGAGCCAGAAAACAGCTGGGATGCCTGCCACATCTGTAATGGCAATGATATCACTGTTTTCTTGAGAATCTTTCATAACTTTTTAGACCTTGCCCTACTTTCTTTAAAACAATGGAAAATTTAATGGTAACTGCTACACCCGAGAAATCACATTCGGATCAATTACATTAAAAATTAAACAGATTTAATTTGAACTTTAAATCAAAACTGTAGAAACATGACTAGATAGAGTTGTACAAGACAATTCTGATCGAAACCTTCTCATTGCAACTGGACTTCATTGTCTTCCTTTAAGGACGTTTTACCTCTCCTCCGAGATGCTTCGAATGGACTGTGGGGAGTTTTCCGTGTATAACCATCAGGGCTGGGGTTGGTCTAAATGCTTTGACTTAATTGAGTTGTTTTCTGGGGTTGGTCTAAATGCTTTGACTTAATGGAGTTGTTTTCCAGAGACTAGATTGAAAGGGGTCGTTATGTTAATGTGGGTATCTTTAGTTTGGAAAACTGATATAACTTCTGGGGATTTACCTTGATTAAAATTTGCAAAGATGTTGCCAAAATACTCAAACAAAGGAGAGAAACTCGTTGGATCATATGGACTGAGGGTTAGGTAGTTGTCACCGGGTCTGGTTCTGATGGTGGTTTGGAGGGTGCAAATAGGCCGTGTCTGTGTGAGCTTCTGAGTTAGCGTCAGAGGTGGCGTGGCGCAGGTGGTTAGAGCAATTGTCCCTGGAACCAAACATTCCTGATTTGATTCCCGATTCCTCCTAGTGTGTCGAAGAGTTCTTGAGCAAAGCACCGAACCCCTACCTGCTCCCCTGGCTGCCAACTGCTCATGGTTCATCTAAGATGGGTTCAATGCAGAGAGGAATTTCCCACAAGGGAATTAATAAAGTATAATAATCTATCTTGGGATAGATCCAATTGTAATGTTATACGTGGGTAAAGGGTTGTACTTATGCCCCCCTCCTCTTTTCAGAGGCGTTTTTTCTGTTCTGGGAAAGATGGCTTCTTTGAGTCCTTTCTCAAACCATCTGTCTTCTCTGGCCAAAATGCCGACATTGCTGTCTTCAAAGGAATTGCCCTTATCCTTTGGGTAAAGCTGGACTGCGGTGTCCTGTCTTGAAGTAGTGTCTCACTTGTGTTGGGGAATCCGTTTGTGCAGAGGTTATTGTGTACCTGATATGTACGTCATCACAATACCCGCTTCAGGTGACAGCACACACTACATTCTGTACTGACAATATTATTTTATCTAATAAAAGTATCATATGTTTAATTAACATAATTTAGCTTAATTGATTTTCAACTAAATAAAATAAAAAATTTTATCGCTAATTTTTTTTGCTAAGTTATTTATCGGAATGCATTTATAATGTCCATTTTAAATCAAACAATGTTTGCAGTGGAAAAGGCATTGGTCTTAAAGTCGCCATGTAAAAAAAAACAAAAAAACCCTAAAGTGACATCGCGAGAGTGAGTTGGTTAGTGAGTGGCAAACATGTTCTTTTTCATCCATGGATTATTCATTTTGTCACAATTCTGCATTGTTCTTAGTTCAGTTGATTTTTTTTCCCCCCAAAGTAAATTATTATTACATTTTTAAAAAATTTCTAACAAGGTTTCTCTCCTTTGTTTTTTAAAAATCAGGATAATGCCTCAAGAAATTAAAACAATAAATAGACAAATAAATCACTTAATCTTTTCCAGGAAGTTAACAAAAAAAACGTCGTAAAAAGCTCCACGAGGGTCTAATAGTCTGTGGTGGTGGATGATATATATTGTGACGTGCTAGAGTATCACAAAATGCCAAATGGAGTCAAGGATGAATTACATGTCATGTTACAGTCTCTAAGTCAGCAGTTTTATTACGACCAACAAGGAAAACCCAAGGGAAGTATTTCCCAACCCATCAGTTACACTCAGGGTGCATCCCCCCAATTATGACAACTAATGATGCAGGTTAGTGCAACACAACATTGTACAACTATTTACATGACAGAGTTCTCCCCGAACCATGAGGAGACTTCCAAAGGTCCTTATAGCCTCAAGGGATTATGGGTTTCCAGCAGCCAGTCTTCCCATTAGCTGCCCTCAGCAATTGTAGCGCTCATAACAAAATCTTTAAAGAGGGGTGGGGTCCCAGGTAGTCGGCGAGGTCAATTAGGTGCCTCCTGAACAGACTTGGAAGGGGATACAGTTTCTGGTGGCCAGTATCAAGTCTTGCCCTCTGGTTGGATCAGGGGTTGGTACGTCTGGCCAGTCTGTCTCTGTGAAAGACCACTGCACCACGCCGTTTTAATAATCTTATTCTATACACGACATCGGACAACTTCTTTAAGACTGTACAGGGCACAACCCAGTGGCTCATTAGCTTCGGAGAGAGGCCCTTTTTCCTCACCGGACTGTAAACCCACATCTGTGCCCTGGGAGCAAAATCCTCTCCATGACAGTGAATGTCATTGGCCCATTTCTGTTGGGACCCTGCCTCTGTGAGGGCTTCCATGGCTAGCTTGTGCCCCCTAGAGTTGTTCTTTGAGATGGTTAAAGTAATCCAAACCAGGCTTGCCCTCCACTTCAGGCTCAGGCGGGGGCCCAAAAACCAAGTCCACAGGAGTGTGTGGTTCCCTCCCAAACATAAGGGCCACGGGGGTGCACTAAGTAGACTCCTGGACTGACGATCAGTAAGCCCACAGGACCAATGGTAAGTGCAGGTCCCAATCTCACTGCTGCTGACTGGTCAGAATCGCCAGCTGGGTGGCCAGGGTTCGATTAAACTGCTCGACCAACCCATCGCTCTGAGGGTGTGGTGGTGTGGTCTGGGTTTTCTTGAAACCCAGGCGCCGGCAGACCTCGCTGAACACCTGAGCCTCAAAGATCCGCCCTTGTTCACTAGGTAGGTTCGTCAGGCACCCCAAAGCGGCAGAACACCTCGTTCACCAATTGTTCTGCAGTGGTGGTGGCGCTCTGGTCCGGAATTGCAAAGGCTTCCGGCCATTTAGTAAAATAGTCCTTGGCAACTAGGATGTATCTGTTCCCCCGATCTGTAACTGGAAAAGGACCCATGATGTCAATCGCCATACGTTCCATGGGATTGCCCACTCGATATTGCTGCAAGGGGGTGTGGGAGTGCCGTGTTGGTCCCTTCTGGCTGGTACAAGCATCGCATAGGTGGACAAAGAGCTCTACAATCAAGCTCGAAGCTGCTGGAGAGTTTTAGTGACCTAATGAACCAGCCAGGGCACCTATTACCTTAGGTTGCACAGTACCAGGAGCTGGAGAAGGTCCTGCAGGGCTGCACCAACCCTCCTCCCCTCCGCCTGTTCCTCCAACCTGTTGCATACATAGATATATACATACATTCATATATACACATCTGTATGTCTGTATGTATTTCTGTATGTATGCCTATATGTATGTATGTATGCATGCATAGGCAAACAATATACATAGATACGCACATATCTGTGTATGTATGTATAGATACACATATACAGTATTTGTACATACATACATACATACATGATCTCTTTAAAAATGAACAAACAGTTTTTTTTTTTACTTTATCAACAATACACACACACACACACGCACATGCACGCACGCACGCACACGCACGTTTGTAAATGGGTGGCGTATATGGGTGGTTAGCACCTCTGCCTTACAGCTAGAGGGTCCCTAGTTTGATTTGGACAGGGATGCCTTTCTTTGTGGAGTCTGCATTTTCTCTCTATGTTTGCGTGGGTTTCCTCAAGGTTCTTAGGTCTGCTCAGACAGTCCGAAAACAAGCTGTAGGTTTGTTGGCAAGCCTCCATTGACCAGACAGGGTTGAAAAAGGGAGTTAATGGTTTTATGTCTCAATATGTGGACCTGTGATTAACTGCTCCAGGCTAAACCTGGCCTCCCATTCAATGGCAACTTGGCCTGGCTCCAGCCCCCCTGTGACCTTGAGTTCAAGAAAAAGTGGTATAGATAATGATAATAATAATAATAATAACAATGTATACTTTATTAATCCCTCGTGGGGAAATTTGTTCTCTGCATTAACCCATCATGGATGAACCATGAGCAGTTGGCTGCCATCTGGCAGCGCCAGGGGAGCAGTTCGGGGTTCAGTGTCTTGCTCAACAACACTTAAACACACTAGGAGGAGCTGTGACTCGAACCAGGAATCCTCTGTTCCAAGGAAGATCACTCTACCTCCTGTGCCGCATTGGCCAAATACTTACCCTCCAGGGACAGGATGGGATTCAGATACTGAATAAATGAGTTTCATGTAACTTCTGTCTTCTTTGCTTTATATCACATTATTTCCATTGAACAGCAAAATTCCAATGTAACAATTAACAGATAAGAAAAATGTTATTGATGTAACATTACACAATTTGTAATATCAACATTGTAATAGGCACCTTATTTACATGCAAAAATGAGATGAGCTATAAAATTGTGCGGGGAAAGGTCGGTGTGGTTTATGCTTTTTGACAAAGTAAATATTTTACTCTTTAAATTAATTAAAGTCGTTATCACTTTGTCTTCCTCTTGTCTCTTGCTGGATTTGGTCAGTGTTGTTTATGCTTTCTGACAAAGAAAATATTTGGCTCTTTCAATCAATAAAGTCCTCATCACTCTGTCATCCTGCTGTCTCTTGCTGGATCAGGCATGGTTCTCATATTTTGGCTTGCAGAAGCAAAGACCAATGAGGGGCTCTATTTTGTTTGACACCATTAAAATAATTTGGAGGCCATCCTTTCAATAAAAGAGAGGTAATATTGGCCATAACTCAGCTCATTCTATCAGCCCTAGACAACTATCTAACATCAATACGCTGTTTCAATGGCGTCATATTATGATATCTTATTATGATATCATATGATAATTCAGAGATATATCAAGTCTGTTTTCTGATAACTTTGTCCTCATCTTGCCTTTTCAGTAGAGTTTGAAAATGCTCAAATTCTCAAGGATAATAATCTCTTAACATGATTGCGGCCGTCTTTTTATCCTTGCAAAGGCAACTTAAGGTACAATAATGCACTGAATATAAAAGTAGTGTTAATACTTGAGATATGTGTGGAATCAGGTTCAGACATGGTGTAGAGAACCCTTTTTACACGTGTTGCTCCGAGCAGTAGATTTCCTAAGTCAGATACATTCAAAGTTAAAATCAAAGTCAGCTTAATTGTCAATTTCTCCGCATGTGATGGATATACAGAGGAATCGAGAAGATGTTTCTCATAATCCCACGGTGACATGAAATCAACAATGGTTGAGTGCAAATTAGCAGTAGATTGAAATGTTTCATTAAACAGTACTGTGATTTCTGGACTCTTGAGCGCACCTGAATATAAGAAGCACCGGCTAAAAATAATGGTATTGCTATCTTCTTCTTCCTCCTGCGCACTAAAACCATTAAAGTCCTCTTCTTCAATGTTGGAATTGAACAGCCTCAGAAGCTTGTTAGCCCCTAAAATACATAAATTAGCCACAGTGTTTATAGCATTGAAAAAAGTAGCGGCTTATAGTCCAGAAATTATGGTAATCATTAATCAGTAATCATTAAAGTATGAGGTATTGAAGTGTAAAGTGCACACAGATATAGACTGATTTTTAGCGCAAAGCAGCAGTAGTGCAAAAAAGAAAAAAAATGAATAAATAGATAAATAAATAAATAAATAAATGGAAATGAGGTAATGTCTCGATATGTTATTTGAGTCCAGTACAGAGTGGGGGGAGATATCGGCATTTTAGTGCGAAGCAGCAGTGGTGCCAAAAAGAACAAGAATGAACTAAAAAAAAAATTTAAAAAAGGAAAAAAGTTAATGTCTCGATATATTATTTGAGTCCAGTACAGAGTGGGGGGAGATATCGGCATCCTGGGCGTTAGGTGGCAGTTCAGGGGGTTGGGGGTGTTGAAGAATGAAGAGAGAGTTCAGCATCTTGGGGTTGGATGGAATGGAGGGAGTGGGATAGTGGGGAGAGAGTTCAGCATCTTGACAGCCTAGTGTATGGAGCTATTGGTAAGTCTGGTGGATCGGTACCTTCTCCCTGAAGGCAGGAGACTGAAAAGGCTGTGTGCCGGGTGACTGGCATCGCTCACAATCAAGGATGCTTTACGTGTCAGGCGGGTGATGTGTATGTCTTTCAGGGAGGGGAGTGGGGCACCGATGATCCTTCCAGCTGTGTTCACGATATTCACACAATATGGTGACACTCCAGAGTGTATTAAAGCATTGGCTGTGTCGAGAATGCAGGTGGGGGGCTTAGATTATCCAATCACTATACCCCAGAGTTTGAAATATTATGTGTATAACAGCAGGACCATAGATTGGTAATCATCTAAAGGATACCTCATCCCCCCAACCTGCCAGATAATTCATTCCTTGCACTCTCCCCTCGCCAGGGGTTCAAGAATGCAACTTTTTTCAATATGCATTTTGGCATCTTTGCTGATGCGCTTGTATAAATAAAACGGCAGATTTATTTATTTCACTCCAGTTGCATGAAAAACTCATCAACAGATACTTCCTGGCTATGAATGCAATCGAGAGAGCTCGCAAGATGAAACAGACTTTTTATTCTGGAAACTTGTGAAAAAAAGAATTGGTGTTCCCTTTAACTTAGAATAACATCCTCCTTTACAAATTTATCCCATCTGAAAGATCCTGTCCTACTTTAATGGAATGCAGTGTTTCAATTGTTAATAAGTCTTTACCCTTCAGAAAAAAGTGCATTACATAGTGTGAGCTATGATATGTTCTTGCATTATATTATGCAGAATCATACAATGTTTTGTGAATTCACAGACTTTGGGATTTTGGGGTGTTAAAGGACACTGGTAGTTTGAACTTTATCAGATTCACTGTATCAATGTATTAGCTTAACCAAATTCTGCAGAAAATGTCTTTATGATCTGAGGTCATTGAAGACATTCACTGCTTGCCGACGAGTCTGATTCTCTGCATATTAGTGGGAATGAAATTAAAGTATAACTTAAGGTTCACACATGCGCTTCTGAGAGAGATAGGATAGTGTTTGTGTTAGTATTTTTCATACTTTGATTTGTCTTAAGAAATATTTTGATTTCAAGGGTGACTGCTCACTGCTTGTCTGCCAGTAAGTAACATGAACAAAATGAGATCCTTGTACAAAAGGATGCACAACTTTGCACAATACAAACCATCATTATTCCTATGGTATTACTGCGGCTTTTTCCTGTGATCCTCAAACTGTTTTAGGTAGAACCCAGGAAATTGTGTTTAGTAAATTAGTGTTAAATGTGTTTCTTAAAATAGGTTCATGAAAGTTGAGCAGTGCATTTCTCCCTGCTGCCAAATGAGGGCAGAGCCTCCTTTCATATCTCCTCTCCTTGACACTCTTCTCCACTCTTTTTTTCTCTCTTCTTCTTTCCAACAGATGATGAATGCATTTTCTTTCGAATTTTCCGAGAGGGCAAAAAAAAAAGATACCGTTTCAACTTATGAGTGATTTAAAGACATCATGTTTGGTGCAACTGCATGAGAAGAAAGCAAAACATCTGTTATTTTATTTAGAGGATCCTAAATAATTAATATTAGAATGTGACTGTGTAGATAAAATTGGTGTGACACTGTGTCAAATCAAACCTTTCCAACACGGTATTTTTGATATACACTATAGTTCCCTTGCACTTGTTGCAAGACTGTTCATCATTTAGATATAGCACAAATAAGGTACACAACTTCATTCATGCTTTTTGTTTTATAATTTCCATGCATAGATCTCCAAATATGATCAGTAATGATTAATAATATCTTCAGTTGCATTGAAAAGATGTGTAATGGTGTTATTGGACCCAAAGCTTTTTTTATTATTTTTTAATTCACAATATGAATTTAAAAACAGTTTAATGGAAACCAGTGATAATGCTGTTTTTTTAAACATTTTTTTTTATTTTGGGCCAGCGGCTAGTGAGAAAGGGTCATGTTTTTGTTGGAGAAGTGAGTAGAAATACGTTTGGTATTCCTATTGTTTCATTCTTTCCACTTCATCTTCTGCCAAAGCAAAAGCTGCTGTTTTTTTAATGGGGTTTCCTGTAATGTCTGTTTGGTTTTAATTGTCTGTGTGTCTCTGAGCCTTCATGAGTGTTTTAGTTTGTGTTTCTATGCGGCAGGTGTGCAGTGGTGAGCCGCAGATTGAGAGGGACATTAGGGCTTAATGCCTTACTGTTTGGTGTACACATTAATCAGAATAAGGGAGCACAGTGACAGACAGTCATTTGGACTAAAAGCTTACAGTCACAACAGCAGGGATTGCAACGACAGAGGATTCCAGCAGCCAGGCTACTTAGCGTGGCTCTCTGTATACATGGATGGATACAGAAAGGTTCATAGTGTCCAAACCGTGGATTTACAAGAAATTTATTCATTGAGTAAAAAAAGACTTTTATCCAATTTATCATACAGAAGAAGAAGCTGCAGCATAACAGTGGCTATTCTTTTTCAAGCCACAGCCAGTGACCTAACCTATTTTACTATCCTACTTTAATTTGTTATCATTTGTTGATAATTGTCATAATGTTGCAAGACTAAAATAGTATGTTAAATATTCACTTGTCATTGGACTACAGTGGATCCTAGCAGTGAAAGACTCTTGTGGTTTTACTCTACGGACATCCAACATAATTGAATGGGGGATGTCAAACAGTTTTCTGCCATCAAGTGCGACTGATGAAGCATGTCATCCAGATGAATCGCTGAGCAGATCCAATGATCATTGTGCTTCATGTTGTGTTATTCCAGTTTGTTCTGTTCAAATGTTAAATAAAAACCCATTAGTGATATTCAAATTAAACACTAATCCAAATTCATAAATGACCTAATTACTGTATAATGTCTCCTCCCCATGGTGAGACTTCTCTTTTCCTCTGTGGTTGATGTTTTTGCTCGTGCATCAGTTCCTCAGGCTGGCTTAAAAAGCTGCTATTACAGAGAACAACAATCTGTACCTCTTTAAACTCTGAGGAGGACATTCAGCAATTTCTAAAAGATATGAATATAAGGAATTCTCCTTTTTAGCATTTACATTTTCTACAATCATGTTGGCAGGCATTGTGATTTTTAACCTACTGATCAAAAGATGCACAATGTTTATATTTGTTCAACTACATTTTGAGCCAAATTGAGCCAAATCCAAATGTCTGCCTTTTTTTTTCATATTTTGTTTCGGGTGATCAAAGTTCCCGTAGCTTGACATCAAGAAGCTCTCCAAAGATTTCCAGAAGAATATCGTAGCATGTCACAAAGCTCAAATCATCTCAACCTTTTTTTAATTTTAAATGGAAACAAGGCTGCTTGATTCAAATGGCCTCTGAACTTGCCAATCTCGACCCAGCAGAGCAGACCTTGGATCGAGGTGGAACAGAAGATTTGCATCTTGAGTGTACAGCTGACTGATCTGCAGTAACTGCATCATGTTAGCGTGTCAATATCGATCAAAATCTTTTAAAAATGCTTAAAGTATTTGTTGAAAATTTGCGACCAAGAATTAATGCAGTGCTGAGGGTAAATGGGATTCAGCCTGGTGTACTACGGAGGAGTGTGCTAATAAAGTTGCTTGTGAGTATTTTTAGATAAAATAATATTTGCATAACATAACTGGCTCTTTAATTTCTCACAACAAATGAAAACTATTATGATTCCTCCTCAACAACTCAATGTCTTGTCATCAAAAAAGATTATCATGACTTTCACAAGAAGATGCAGCCCAGAGAAGGGAAAACCTTGTGTTAAAACTTTATTATCAGATGATCATCTTCATTATTGTATGAATATCACAAACAGGTTGCCAAGCATGACATGGGTAGCTTGAGTTATCCATTTGTAATATATGTCACAAGCCAGTTTCTGGGAAGAATTAGGTTTGGAGTAAAACAACTTCACTTCACAAAATAACCGCTTAAATCCCTGAAATTTTGCCCAGGTATCCTATGAACAGCTGTTTGTAAATCTGTTGCATATTTTCTGAGTACTAAAATATCAAAAAATGATCAATGTTTAAACTTGACAAGTTTTCTTATGACTGAGTGTTTCTGCAGAGTCTGAGCGGAAAACACAATGTGGTGTATTTGTTTTGTCTTCCTGTGTTTCTTTTAAGTTATTATTAATTTTTCCTGTTCTGGTGCCTCTCCTTGATAAAGAGACTTTAATGAGGAATGTTGTATGGTTTTAAGGGAGGGGATGAAAATGGCTTCGTGGTCAGGGAGAGCTTCCAGATGACTGGACAACTATAGCTGATGTGATCAAGGAGACAGGAGAGTACTTGGTGTGTTGTCTGGAAGGAAAGCATATAAGGAGACCTGGTGGTGGAATGAGGAAGTGCAGGAGTGTATCCAGAGTAAATAGTAAGCAAGGAAGAAGTGGGACACTGAGGGTACTGAAGATAACAGACAGGAGTACAGGGAGATGCAGTGTAAGGTAAAGATAGAGGTAGCAAAGGCAAAACAAAGGGCATACAATGACTTGTATGCTCGGTTGGACAGTAAGGAGGGAGAGAATGATTTATAGAGGTTGGCAAAACAGAGAGATAGAGACGGAAAGGATGTACAGCAGGTCCGGGTGATTAAGTATAGAGAAGGAAATGTATTGACAGATGCTAGAAGAGTGATGGGAAGATGGAAAAAGTACTTTCAAGAGCTGATGAATGAGGAAAATGAAAGAGAGGGAAGGGAAGAAGAGGTGATTATTGTTGACCACAAAGTAGCAGAGATTAGAAAAAGTGAAATAAGGAGGACATTGAAGAGGATGAAGAATGGAAAGGCAGTTGGTCCAGATGATATAACTGTGGAGGTATGGAAGTGTCTAGGAGAGGCAGCTGTAGAGTTTCTGGCTAGATTATTCAACAGGATCTTAGAGAGGGAGAAGATGCCTGAAGGGTGGAGAAGAAGTGGGATGTTGCCCATTTTTAAGAATAAAGGGGTGTGTGCAGAATTGCAGTAACTATAGAGGGATAAAGTTGATGAGCCATACAATGAAGTTATGGAAGAGAGAGGTGGAAACTAGACTAAGAGCAGAAGTCAGAATTTGTGAGCAGCAGTATGGCTTCATGCCTAGAGAGAGTACTGCAGTGTTCGCTTTGAGAATGTGAATAGAGAAATAAAGAGAAGGTTAGAGGGAGAAACAGTGTGCTTTTGTAGACCTAGAAAAAGCATACAACAGGGTGCTGAGAGAAGAACTCTGGGTTTGTATGAGGAAGTCTGGAATAGCAGAGAAGTATGTTAGACTGGTCCAGGACATGTATGCTGGTTGTGAGACAGTGGTGAAGTACGCTGTAGGTGAAACAGAGAAGTTCAAGGTGGAGGTGGGACTTCATCAGAGATCAGCTCTGAGCCCCTTCCAGTTTGCAGAAGTGATAAACAGGCTGACAGATGAGGTTAGACAGGAATCTCCATGGACCATGATGTTTGCAGATGACATTAGGATCTGTAGTGAGAGCAGGGAACAGGTGAGAGGTGAGGTTTGACAAACCTCCACCTCTTGAGAGGTGGAGGTTTGTTCTGGAAAGGAGAGGAATGAAGGTTCGCCACAGCAAGACAGAATATATGTGTGTAAATGAGAGGAACCCGGGTGGTACGGTGAGGCTTCAGGGAGTGGAGATCAAGAAGTTGGAGGATTTCAGGTACTTAGGGTCAACAGTCCAGAACAATGGAGAGTGTGGAAAATGGATAAAGAAACAGGTTCAAGCTGGTTGGAATGGGTGGAGAAAAGTTTCAGGGGTTCTATGTGATAGAAGAATATCATCTAGAATGAAAGGAAAGGTTTACAAAACAGTGGTGAGACCAGCAATGCTGTATGGTTTGGATACAGTGGCACTGAAGAAAAGACAGGAGGCAGAGCTGGAGTTGGCAGAGATGAAGATGTTGAGGCTCTCTTTGGGAGGGACCAGGATGGATAGGATCAGAAATGAGTCCACCAGAGGGACAACACATGTTATAGATGTTTTGGAGAGAAGGTCAGAGAAGCCAGACTGAGATGGTTTGGTCATGTACAGAGGAGGGATAGGCACTATATTGGTAGACGGATGCTGGATTGGAGATGCAAGGCAGGAGGTCTAGAGGAAGACCGAAGAGAAGATTTATGGATGTAGTGAGAGAAGATATGAAGGTAGTTGGCGTGAGAGAGGAGGATGCAGAGAATAGGGTTTGATGCAGAAGGTTGATTCGCTGTGGCGACCCCTGAAAGGGAAAAGCGGAAAGGAAAAGAAGAATCTTAATGGGAATGACAGAATAAATCAAAGTTTACATAGAGATGAATACTTCTTCTTTTCCTTTCTGCTTTTCCCTTCAATTCAATTCAATTATGAAATGTAATGAGTGGAAAGGACACATACAAATGAAAAGAGTTTGACAACAATACTGCGACGAAGTTCACTCTAATTTAAAACAGACATTTGATTTCTTTGTTGTAAGATCAGATGGTGATGGTGTTTAGGAGCACACACATACACACACACACACACACACACACACACACGCACACACACACACACATACACACACACAAAACAAGGAAAAAAACAGCCTCATTATATTTCTTATGAGACAAATTAAGAACATCCAAAAGAGCAGAAGTAGAAGATGAGAGAGTTATATCTGAGATAACTCAATGATAGTTTTGCATTTGGAGCTCCATTCAATCTCTGTGTGTAACAGGCTGATAAAACCAGATGGTATGAAACAGTGAGGCTTGATCCAATCTTTGATTTTGACAGCTGATT
This sequence comes from Fistularia tabacaria, assembly GCA_901007705.1. Lineage (NCBI taxonomy): Eukaryota > Metazoa > Chordata > Actinopteri > Syngnathiformes > Fistulariidae > Fistularia > Fistularia tabacaria. Next base: position 69,695 of record CAAKHD010012953.1, on the reverse strand, counting down.
GGATTATACAGATAGAAAAGCCTGAAATGCTAAATTTAGACCAGAAAGGAAGAGAATTACAAAGATGCTCAGTAAAACAGATCTGTGCTGTCTTGGTGGATGACAGGTGGATGCTCTCGTCTGACACTGGGATCGTTTTTCATGAATGTTAACGGCCTAATTGGATTAATTTTTTTTCCCTCTTTTTTATGTCACCGTGTGACACACCCCTTGGCACCAATCAAATCTTACTTGTCAACCCTGTCAGCCAGCCAGCATTAAGCCACAGGTCTCCTCATCATAACACTTTCAGTCTGACAGAGGTCAACTGTTGTTAAATAATACAACTTCCTGGGTCAACAGTTTCTGAATTAGTGATACACCAGAGGCTGATATGATAACATGAAACTTTAATGGTTCCGTCGGGGGAAGTAGTCATTATAGCAGAAAGCAGCTGTGGAATACTGGAAGAAGCCATTTATATAGATGAAAATTATATTGCAGAAATAATTTCACCAATTAAATTAAGAATATATAAATACATGGTACAGTTAGTCTGAATACAGTGAAAAACACAGGCAACTGTTTTCAAAGCATAATAAAATCCAATAAAACAACATTACGCCATAATTCACAACCAGCAGATTGTCCTCATTAGGCTTTCCAGTACCAGATGTAAATCATTACAAGCAAGGTTGAAGGGATAGCAATAAGATGTATTTATTTATTTATTTTGTTTGTGGTGGTGGTGGTGGGTTTCTGTTTTCTTGCACCTGCATCTGGATATTCGCACAAAAAACTATTTTGTTACCACTGACTTGACCAACCATTATCATCCGCAGCTCTATTCTCAAATGGCTGATTTAAAAAAAAATGTTATATCACCAGATTTGTGAGTCACAATGGACGACTAAATCCCACCAAACTAAAAATCCACTACACAAACCTTCTTGACATTCTTGATTTCTTCAAAGTGATGCTTTAAAAGACTGTGCTAAGAGTCAAACTTCAGCTTCAACACTGTCACCCTTGATCTATCTCTTTTCTTGTTCCTTTACCAGGTCAACCCCACAACTTAGTCAACTACTGCAATTAAATTGGCAAGAATCAAATAAGAAACACATGAATCTCATCTTTATCAAAAGCAGGGGCTAAACTTAGAACCAGACATTCAGAGTTTTTTTCTTTTTCTCTTCTCGCTGAAGAGCAAAATTAACTCACATCCTGGAGGTAAAAATTCAGATGAAGGCCTCTAAAGATTTTAATGTTCAGTTGTGAAAATGGTAATTATGTAATTGGATATGGGTGGTGTCTGATCAAATGGAAACAAAAAAGTCAGTGTGATATCAATGTTGTTTTTGGAATTTTTTATTCATGACACTAAAAAGAATCATTTGGCAGAACCATTACAACTTTGCCTGGTAATAAATGCTGTAACATGACAACAGGTGGTGACTTTACTTTTGCGTTAAAATTTTAACATATGAAAATAAACGGTGTTGCTTTAATCTGCTCAGAGCAGCCAGTACTTCCCAGTGAAATTATAATGTTCTTTAAGCAAATGAGAACAAGAGAGATGAAAAGGGAAAGTGTTTCTTTCAGTGTGACTTCAAGGATCCACTTTAATAATGTTCTATAGGATTATGGTTATTTATGTCTATTTTACTGCAAAGGCTGCAATAACATGCATTCAGTTATGAGTCATCTGCCTGCTGGTTGTCTTGGTTTCATGCTCAAGCCGTCTTCATATGAGTATTTTTAGAAAGTCTAAGGATAAAATGGTGGAAAATATATTTCTGGAACGAGAGCAGGAAAAAATATTACTGCTCATCTCCATTTGCAGTGGTTAATCTCTCAAAAGTCCATGTCTTTTGATGTTAAATACCTATCCATTAAGGGGATATCTGAGCCAGGAGTTAATACTGCTGCCTGTGATTGGCTGTCTAATATTAGTGTGTTACAACATACAGTTGGTACACAACTTTCCACTAAAATCCCCAAAACCCTGCGCCACTAAGAATTTGGGAAGTAGTTTGAAAGGATCCTGAACATACCAGACAAACAGACATAGCAAAATAAGAAGTTCATTATGTGAAAACTTCTATACAGATTTAACAACAAGAAATGGATGAACTGAATCTGTCCAAGATATATATATGACTGTCATGGGTATTAACATCAAAAATAAATATTTCAACACCAACCTCCCCAATAAATTATGTCTTATGTAATGTAAATATATTGGCTACTTAGTCTACATGTGATATGTAGACTTGGAGAAGGCATTCGACCGTGTCCCGTGGGGAGTCCTGTTGGGGATGCTCCAGGAATATGGGGTACCGACCCCCATTATACGGGCTGTTCGGTCCCTGTATGCCCAGAGTCGGAGCTTGGTCCGCATTGCCGGTTGTAAGTCGGACCCATTTTCGGTCAGAGTTGGACTCCGCCAGGGCTGTCCTTTGTCACCGATTCTGATCATAATTTTTATGGACAGAATTTCTAGGCACATTCAGGGCATTGTGGGGATCTGGTTTGGTGGCCACAGGATCAGGTCTCTGCTTTTTGCAGATGACGTGGTCATGTTGGCTCCGTCAGGCCATGATCTCCATCTCTCACTGGAGTGGTTCGCAGCTGAATGTGAAAAGGCCGGGATGAGGATCAGCACCTCCAAACTCGAGAGTATGGTGCTCAACCGGAAACAGGTGGAATGCCCACTCCGGGTCGGGGAAGAGGTCCTGCTCCAAGTGGAGGAGTTCAAGTATCTCGGGGTCTTGTTCACGAGTGAGGGAAGGATGGAGCTGGAGATCGACAGGCGGATAGGTGCAGCGTCTGCAGTGATGCAGACTCTGTACCAGTCTGTCGTGGTGAAGAGGGAGCTCAGCTGGAAGGTGAAGCTCTCAATTTACCAGTCGATCTACGTTCCTACCCTCACCTATGTTCCCGAGCTGTGGGTAGTGACCAAAAGAACGAGATTGCGGATACAAGCGGCCAAAATTAGTTTTCTCCGCAGGATGGCCAGACTCTCCCTTGGAGATAGGGTGAGAAGTTCGGCCATCTGGGAAGAACTCGCATTAGAGCCGCTGCTCCTCCTCATAGAGAGGACTCAGATGAGGTGGCTTGGGCATCTGGTCAGGATGCCTCCTGGACGTCTCCTGGGGGAGGTATTCTGGGAGTAGGCCACAGGGAAGACCCAGGATGCGCTGGACAGACTATGTCTCCAGGCTGGCCTGGGAGCACCTTGGGGTCCCCCCAGAAGAGCTGGACCATGTGGCTGGGGAAAGGGAAGTCTGGGCTTCCCTGCTCCAGCTGCTGCCCCCGCGAACCGACCATGGATAAGCGGCGGAAGATGGATAGATGGATGGATATTGGCTACTTATGTGTGTTAGACTGTGAAACACATTATCTATCAATGCGGCACTGTTGCTCTATAGAGACTGGCCTGTCCTCTTATTAGACCCGCTCCCTCTCAGACAACAGGTTGTAATTTGACCGGTAGTGGGCCAATCCACAGTGTGCATTTACATTTTGGCAGGGCTTGTTGCATACACTGGTGGGTGCCGTCCTCAGCTACCTGAGCAGGTAGCTGCAGCCTTTGGCCAAGAGCAGATGTCATCAGTGGTGCACAACCTTCACTGGGTGTTTCGTCCCTCAACCACAACACCCTCCAATTGGTGGGCCGGCAGTGAGTTGCCAGCTCACTGCCCATCTGCCACTGGCCTCCAACTTTCCTTCTCTCTCCTACTCCATATCCAATACAAGGCACGTTCTGCCTCGTGTCAGCCAATGAGAGGAGAACTTTATCATGGCGCTATCTATACCATCCCTGGGTTAAAGCTGTTTTGCACCCCAACAGTATATGTGCCAGAGTCCACTTCTGGCTGCAGAGCTTGCAAAGTGGATCCTCTCTTGTGCAGATGTAATGGCGAAGGAAGGGTGTCATAGACAGACTTCAAGAGGAAAGAGATATGGTAAGGTTCCAGTCGCCACAGGTCTCTACATGTGACCCTTTGCCTGGGCAAATCCCATTTTGTCCAGGCCCCCTGGGAACCTTGTTCCACTGCCCTGGGTAACCGTTTCTCCTTTTCCCTGCTCCGCACCTCCGCCTGCACCATGCCTCATCTGGCCCTTGCAATTGCGTCTCCCCAGGTTTGAAAATGAGCAGAGCTGAAGCCTTGCCTGTGGACACATATGTGTCAAACAACATCCCGCAACTTTAGAGAGCTCACTGCCTGCTTCGATGCCAGCTTATTTTACCAGGACGTTGCTGGAGCACTCAGGCGTAACACAAGTCTGCATTTTGCCATCTTTTACTCCTCAGCAACTGATGACGGGGGGAGTTGCAGTTGGCCAAACCGGATGTAAAGGCCCACTGAAGAGAAATTTTGGGGGATGCCCAGTCCCCTTACGGAGGTGGCTGGGGATCAATTACCTCAATTTTAAATATACATTTTGACAGGGCATATTTGTCTGCAGGAATCTACATTCTGATAATCTATTCTTCCAAATGCAAATATCATAGAGAACTCATTATGCACTCGCTCACATGTGTCGTGGCCTAACTCTGTTGTCCACTTTACCCCGAATGATATCATTCCATGGCATCCTGTTTATTTTATCGTTGCCATTGTTCCATTGTCGTCGCCCATCTACCCTTATCCTTGCCCTTGTTGTCAAATATATATGTATGTATGTGTACATGTATGTTTGTATCTATATGTATATGTATGTATATATATGTAGATGTATGTATGTATATGTGTATGTATGTCTATATATGTATGTGTATATATATTTTTTGACTTTCTTTCTTTTTTGAATTGTTTAGTGCTTATTTATGTTTTGACAATTTTTTTGTTATTGTTGCACTTCTGCGACAAAGGAATTTCCCTTCTGGGGAGCAATAAATCAATAAAGTATTATCTTATCTTATCTTATCTTATCTTATCTTATCTTATCTTATCTTATCTTATCTTATCTTATCTTATCTTATCTTATCTTATCTTATCTTATCTTATCTTATTAACTAATTTGGCTGATTTATTTGAATGCTTTATTTTTATATGGCTAGCATGCACGAGCCATGTTGTAAAAGTCTGTGTTTCCAAAAAAGAGCCACTAAAGATTATTAACGAGGCTGGAACCTCTTCAGCAAATTTTGAATAAATGTTTACAACATTGTAAATAAATACCAGCTCCATGAAAGGGCATTAGGAGTTTTCCAGATTTTCATTTTGAAAGCATGGTTTTCACATTGTATGTCCCAATTCGTAACTCAGTAATGGCAAAAATGGTAATTTATGGACATTGTGTGGCAGCACTTGACATAATGTTCACATTCACAGACAATCAACAACTTCACACAAATTGCAAAGTTGAAGCTTTTCCCACTTGTAGTGATTCCAGAAATGCCCTGTGAGATTTTTATCTGCCCTTAAACTTAAACAGAAAAAAGAAAAAACTTGTACAAGAGGAGGAAGGTGAGGGTTGATTAGAGGTGTGTCTCTCTTCTTGCCTTATGTCCTGCTATACAGATGGGAACACAGATAATCTCGCGTTTTCCTCCTCTCTCTGAGCTGAGGCTCCATTCTGGCCCTGGGCAGCATCCACTTCCTCTCAATAACAGCTCAAGACTATCTTCATATCAAGGTTACAGATGCCAGATGTAATCTCTAAGGTTTGTTTACGTGAGCAAGTGGGTGTGTATGTGAGAGCATGAGCTTAATTTCTAAAGAAATATAGGGCACTATCATCTACTTCATGAAATACAAAAATGAGTAGTCCTGAATTATGTCGTTTATGTGGAAATTATCTCCATTCCTACTTGGACGAGGCGAGTTGACCCCAGCTTACCCTAAGATGCATGCAGGGCTTCCAGTTTGTGTTATGGCACATATAAGATTGTGTTTTATTTATGATAGTGTTGTTGGAGTGCACAGCAGATGGATAAACACTGAGCCAGTGTAATTTCATCTGACTTGTGATGTCTTTCATTTTACATGGATCGATAAGTGTGCCTGTGCCAGGTGCTACACAACGGTTTTCAGCAAAGGGAACTCATTGTTCCCAGTTGTAACTGACAGTTTTAAAGACCATCTATGAGATCAAAAAACAGATGGTAACAGAGTAAATGAGGGACTCCTAATCACGGTAATTCTGTCTCGCTTTGGTCTTTTGGTTTATTGTATATATGGGTACGAGTGTTGAAAAAACTTTCTCCCAATGGGACTGTGGGAGGCCATGTGTTTCAATGCTGGACATGAAGCAAAAGAATTAAAGACCTGTTAAGATTTAGGGTTCAAATGGGAGGAAAAAAGGAGACAGGTGTGTGTTGTTGCATGTCCACAGAGGGTAACCATCTGCTTGCCCCCCCCCATTTTCCACATGGATATGAGAGTTATTACAATAATTATTGATGACATTGCCAATATTTATATTCGTATTCATATTTTATCCATCATAAAGATCTATTTATCAGGTGTGTATATAAATGAATAAACTAAAATGTCCGAAATGACATACGGTGTATCATACACTCTCAATAATGTATCTATTGAAAACGATACTGAGCTATGTGATGATGGTGAGACAAGTCGGCTCGTTTCGTGTTCGTGCGACATGATGCTCACCGCTCACCTCTTTAGCCCCCGTACGATGGGCCGTTCTGGGTTCTTGAGGCAGGCTCTAAGAGTTTTCTGCTTCCCGTCCAGGTCCCCAGCAGCACCTCCACGGGTCAGGCCCCCCGTGATGCACTTGTTTGGTTCCAGGGTCCCTGTGTGATGGACACTGAGGGGTGTGGCCTCTCACCCCACGAGACTGGGGGCTGGAGGGCGTGGCTTAAGCAGGAGGTACATATATAAATATATATATATATGCGCCCCGGAAGTGCACTGTGTTGTTGTATAGGGGTTTGGTGGTGCTCAGTATTTATGGTGGTGCTCAGTATTAAAGTTAATCTCATCCAAGAATCCAAGGCTCTGTCATTGATTATTCCTCACCGAGCACCACAATGGCTTTAATTGCACAACATACTGAAAGTTCTATGTACAATGTGTGTGCGGGTCTCTCTCTCTCGCTCTCTATCTATCTATCTATCTATCTATCTATCTATCTATCTATCTATATATATATATATATATATATATATATATATATGCACATACATATACATATGTGTGTGTGTGTGTGTGCATAAACATGTATTTGCATTTTCAAAGTACTGCTGACCTTATATCACATCCAATTAAAATGTTTTAATTTCCTTGCATTTCGGCCTGCTGTCTCACCAGATTTCACTTTCACAGCGGCTTGGAGCAGGGTCTCACAAGTAGTACACTCTCATACACAAACACACACACGCACACACATACACATTTCCTGTGCCTTGTTCCTGTCTGAGCTTGACTGTGTGGCAGAAAGGAATTGCATACATTGTCCTTACCTCAACATTTTGCCGAGATGCAATAGCTGCCCCTCCACCCCAAACATGTTGGGCAATGCATCTTTTCTGGGACAGGATGTGGTACTCACACGTAACGGTAGCTCTTGTGGTGTGAGCTCAGTGGAACTTTTCTTGTATTCTGAAGGAAGATGGGATGCCAGCATAAAACATCCTTTATCTCCACATTCACACTGTTTGTCAGCTTATATGTCTCCTCAAATCACATGCCCGATGTAATCTTTCACCCCGTTTCCATTTCCTCTTTCCAACCATCTACTATTGATGTCCCGGTTAAACAAAGGAGTCAAAAATGACCCCCTGGCCTTACTCTACTTCTTTTCCAAGGCTCATTGTGATAAGGTTATTTTGCTGCCATCTGTGAAATAATAGAGAATTGCAGTTGAATACTAGGAAATACATTTTCATGTCTTGTGAGGTTGAAGCATAATATTTGAATGCCTGCAAGTTTACCGCAAGGCCGCCATAAGATCTCAAAAAGTATGGGACGGTAAGGCCTTGTACTCTGCAATTTTAAATGTAGGTGTCACCAAGTCCTACATTATAGTCTTTTAAAAATGAGCAAACAGCTTTATTAGTTTTATTTGTGTGTTACACACACACAGATGGACTCCAACCATCCATTCATCATGTTCTCCCTGCTCTGGCGGACAGATGGGATTGTTATAACCCTTTTAGGAAAATTATCCTACCATTTACCTTGACATAGTTAATGAAGTTCTCCCGGAAATATTTACAATATAGTTGACCTATTTTTAGAGAGTAATAACAGGTGGTCCTACAAAGAATACAAAGAACTGCAATATCTTATATTGGAGTGGTCCGAGCTAAGGTGCTAAAGCAACAAGGTATTTATTAGCACCCAGTGGGAAGAGTAAAATCAATAGGCACCATTATATTAGAGTTAACATGGATATATGATACTTGACCTGTTCTGGCTTTTGTCCATCTTTGTCCACTAAACCTGTAGCTGGGATCAATATGCAGCAATATATCAACAGGCGTTAGAGTTACTGTGGGGTGGTCTAGATGCGGGGTCACTGATGAGTGTGTGCATGTGTTGCTGCTCTCTAGGAACCTCCAGGTCATGGATTGAAATTTATCAACCCAGGGGGCAAATTAATTGATAATGAAATCAGATTTCCTCAAATTGTAAAACTTTATGCATTATAAATACTATATGTCGTCGAAGACCTCTCTCTCTCTCTCTCTCTCTCTCTCTCTCTCTCTCTCTCTCTATATATATATATATATATATATATATATATTTATTTATTTTAAATTCAGTAATCTAATAATGAAAGCTCATTTTATCCACTGCAGCACTAATCACGGGTTAAATAATATGAGGTTGATATTATACATATCTATAATATTTAGTCTGATGCTTTTATATTTTATCCATAAACTGCAGCTAAAACATATAATATTTGAGTCGAATATTTATTTATTTTTCTTATGTAAAAAGGGCATTCTTTTAAATATTTCCCACTGGATAACATAATGTCAGACTTCTTCAAACAATCCCCATTTCGCCAAATTATACAATCAAATGTTCAACAATATGAACTAATGACTCAAACATCTATTTAATTTTTTGGACCAGAAAAGAACCCTATTCTGCAAATTTGTTCAGGTCATTAATTCCTGGTTCCATCTCCATCTGTACTTATATGTTGTTAAGCCAAACTGTTCAGTGTCAATGTATTTATTGACTTTTCTTCAGTTTAGTAATTAAAATTCACATCTGAGGGTACTGGGGAACACAGTTTAACATTACATATTTTATTCAAACATTGCATTTGCAGTGGATGGTAAGGAGGATTTTGGTCATTTTCTGAGCTGTTATGGTTCCTTTTATATATTCTTGCATTACATTCCATGTTCTTATTCATAACATTTTTGGTTGCTTGTAAAATATCAATGTGATGGAAACCTTTTTCTATTGCATTACATTCTTAGTGATATTTAACATGTATCAACTACGAGATTGTATTATGAAAGGAATCTATTTTATAGGGTGGGAGCTTTTATAAGGATATTTTATGTCAAGAAGAGCTTGATATGTGAACATGAACGTTCCAAAATGAACATCTGAAAAGGGACGTCTTGAGGACCTTCCTCTTTGCTCTTTTATGTTTATTTCTTGGCTCGAGCACTTGGATGAAGTTTTTGAGATGTACTTTTCTTTTGCACTTTTGCAGACAATGTGGTGTAATACATAAAAATACCATGTGTGTTTCATCATCTCGATAACCAGATGGTTACATCATTTTCATAATTTGTTACTTTTTTACACAATCTTTTCTTTCTCTTCACATTTTGTCCCACATGCACATATGCTTATGAGTATGGGAGAACGTAGATATTATCAGCCTCTCCCTCCTCTTCAACACGTTTTCTTTGAAACTCAAAAAGGATTCTGAATTGCGCGTATCAATGTATTTAATAGTAACTATAAAGAAGTCCCGTCAGAGCTTTGGGTGGGGCTGATGTCGTATCTCATGAGGAAATTATTTCTTTGTAATTTTTCCTGCTGAGCCACAGACCCTGTAATGAGATTTATTGGAATTAAACCAGGGAGCTCCTATATATTTTCATGTATGACATGCATCTGCTGATATGTAGATTATGCTTTTGCATTTCTAAAGGCCACAGATACCTTTGTTTGTCATTCTTCTGTTTGATAAATGTTTTACTTCCGCTGTCTCTGCACAAGAAGAAATGTATGTGTGTGTGTTGTGTGTGTGGTGGTAGTTGCGTGCAAGTGTCTGCAGTTGCAGTACTTGTGATGGAGCACGCAATCGCCCAGCATTTGCCTTCCAAAGGGTGATGGAGTGAAATACAATATAAATCAAAAGCATCATTCTCGAATGGAAGACAGGGGGTTGGAAGCATCTTTGCTAAATTCTACTAAATCCTTCCGGTGCCGATATGGCACTGGTGCCCTAAACACTAGTTCCCTACCACACCTTTGTGTTCCCCTTTCATTTTTATTTGTAAAGGTGTGTGACGTGGTGCCAAGAGGTGTAAAAGAACCACGACATAGCACCAGGGCACTCATCATGGTGGAAACTCAGAAAGCAGTAGAGAGACAGGAGTCGCAGAGAGAATAAAGAAGGATGTTTCCCTCTAATCGGTTTCTTGCAGTAGGGGAATGAGTCATCCCCTTGAGCATCGCAATGCTAAATGACTTTTCCTTCTCCTCCCGCTCTGAGGGTCGACTGAGGTAGAGTCTTTTAGGAGTAGTCAGGTGCATGGAATCCTTCATACCTTACAGTCGAGCATGAAACACAATGCTTAATTTTACATTTCAAGGCTAGGATGTGATTTAGGAACTCTGTAAAAAGCCATATGAGGCAACAGCGTCATCGGTTAGGAAAATACACACAATTGCCTCTGTGTTGGTGAAATATGAGTGAAATTTCTTTGGTGTAATGGGTGTAGCACACTTACAGGTTGCTGCCTTGCTTAGTCATTTAAATTGAATAAATTAGCAATATTGGTGCCAATAATCTTGTCTATCTTTGGTAAGAAGAAACATTTGTCATAACTAATATCTATCTATACAGATGAGTCATACTTTAGAGTATTTTGAGGTTATAAGGAATCTTGGTAAAGTAAACTTGGGTATCCTTGAAGTATTTTGAGGCGGAGCTATGTGTTCTCTTTTTCAGAAATCAAAATGGTGCTCCTGATTCATCAGAGGTAATTTGAACTGATCGTGTGCTTTTTCCAAGTGTGAGATATAGAAGGGCTGTACTTTGTAGCAAGACCCCAGGGAATCTCTAGAGAACATCTTTGTACAGTAATGCAACTTATTAGCCAGAGAAAATTGAAAGGAAGGACAACCCAAAAACACAAGGTTGCAATGAATGTTAGGTGGGGAACATTTGTTCAACATAAATCAGCACAGGCAGATGTTAGGGGGTGTTACTAGAGTCAAACAGACGAGGTCATGTGGATCCATTAGATTATTTATGTAAACGTATTGTCATAGGTTGTAAGAACTGAGCTGCCCGGATTTGGAATACAGGAACAGCGCCTGACCAGAAAAGGTGGTAGAGAGTACTGTCAGGAAGAATTTAAGGGGGTAAATCAATCTCCCTGTGTGATCAGGGGAGTGTAGATAGATCAGCTGGAAAGATACTGGTGTTATGGCTAAGCAGGACCACTGAGCTTTGCCAGGAGGCACCCGTTAATCTTAATCAGTGTTCAGCGGAAGATCCAGGGTGTGCCATTTTTCCTAGCCTGCCTTCCCTTAAAAACATTTTGACGGGGTGTGAAGTCAGCCTCACCCAAGGGTGTTGCACATAGTGTGTAAAACCTCTGGAAAGCTTGACCTCCATTTAAAAAAAAAAAAAAAAGACCAAATGAGCTGCCACCACCTCCATTCTACTAACAACCCCTTCAACATCAGGGAGGCTGCAGGAGTCAAGCTGATGTTGGAGCTCAAGGTCACGACCCTGGTACTGCACAAAAAATTAATGAAATAGAATATAAAAATGATAAAACCATGTGTTTGCTCACCTGGAAACAATTTTCTCATTACAACTGCCAGTTCTCTTGCAGATGTTAGCATGCAAATCATTTGTATTCCTGTCCAAACATGCTACATCCAAGAGTGTCCTTGCAAAGCACTAGACCATGGGTGACACAAACATGAACTTTCCGGAAGATTGTACAGGATATTGATTAGAAAAGGAAAGAAGCATTTGTTATAAAGCCTCTCAACACAGTTTGCAGAAAATATACAATCACTTTTTCATGAAAACAGCATCAACACATTTAAAAAAAAAATCTAAATTTTGAAAAGTGTGTGATTTTTCCTCATACTTAATCTACAGGGTACGTTTTTTGCATTAGGAGCTTGATAAATTAGAAAGTGGGTTCAAATGCTAATACACTGGCTCAATTGTAGCTGTGACAGTATTGATAATCAAGGCTGAGGTGGTGAAGATGTGTCAGATGGAACTGTGTGTGTAGCACAGTATCATGATCACTGGATTGGTCTAATGCTCTTAAGCTATTAGAGAATAAAAATAAAAACTTTGAAACTGAAATAATCATGCATTCATTACAACACAGGACAAGGTGCTACTGTCCCTTGTGCCAAGATCCCAAGAAAATACATCAAGGAGCCCAATTCAGGCTGTAGCTGTGGAGAAGCCATCTATACTAAACAACCAGCAAACTACCTATCCTCGGGGCTTTCAAGTGGGCCAACCTTGCTGCTCTGCTTCTGCTGCCATCTCAGCATACATAGCTTCTTCAACTCGATCTTCCCAGGGGACCATAAGCTCAATAAAACACACTATCTTCTCTACCACAGCAACATATCCGTCCGTGGCCTGGTGTTAAATATATATGCTGGGACAACCAGCTGCTGGTTCAAATCAGTAATCAGCTCCCAGGCCCTGCCTACACTAAGCTGCCCTGCGTGGTGCCTGGTCTTAAATGGTCTAACCTTTTTGCATACAAATTTAATATGCCTAACCTCCTGATTACCATCTACAAAAATTTTTTCTAATTGCTTTTCTTCCACTGCTGCTGCCAAACATTTCAACACCTGGTTATGACGCCAAGTGTATCGCCCCTGGGAAAGACTAACCTGACAACCTGATAATATATGTTAAAGTGTGCCCACTCCAGAACACAATGGGCAGGTAGTGTCCTCGCCCAACCATTGCTTTAAGTTCTTGGGAGATAGTAACACATCATGCTCCTCCATGGCCTCCATGCTCCACAACTCTCTCCACTTCAGCATTCTTCTTTCCATATTCTCCCAATTCACCCACTGTCCTTGCTTTCCCTGCGACACTGCTCTAGTATGCCTTCATCTACCATCAACTTCCTCTTTCCTACAACTGATGCTTTCCTTGCTCCACAACGATTTTCCTACACCCAACCCTAAGCCTCCACACCCAAGCTGCACCTGACCTATAGTATCCCTATGACTAAGGGCTGCCTGTCCTTACTGCACTGCCTCCTTAGGGTTCCACTTCCTCCTGTCCTAACTACGGGTGCCAATCTCCTAACCACTGAGTCCTTTGACTAGGTGAGAGTCTTTTCCAGTCCTTTTGTAGTCTTCTGACAGTCTAGACTAAACTCCAATATGCCTTTCCCATACAAGGACTCTGAGCCATTTCCAAATAACTGAATTTAACATTCTTTCTAGCTTCTCTACCATTGACAGGGGAACCTCATACACTGTTAAAGGCCACATCACCCGAGGCAGCAGTCCAAACTTCAAGCATCACAACTTCAGCTTCCCTGGGAGCGCTGACCGTTCTATACTAAAAACACCTTGACTCATTTCCTGCCTCAACTGCTCAAATTGTCCCTTATCACTAAGTCTTGCATCAAACCATCTACCCAAACTCTTCATCGGTTTCTCTTAACACCGTAGGAACCACCTCACCATTTATTACAAATTTCTTGTGTATTACCTTCTCTTTAATAATCCAAATACTCTTAGACTTACTTGGCTTAACCTTCAGTCTAGCCCGCTGCAGATTTCTATCTAACTTCTCCAACAACCTACAAATACATGGTATAGTTGATGTCACTGTCATCATGTCATCCATGTAAGCCCTAATTGGAGGGAGAAGCAGCCCTCCCTGCTGCCTTTCTCCTTCTACCACCCATTTCGAAGTCCTAATAATTACCTCCATTGCCATAAAAGCTAGTGAAGAAATTGTGCACCCAGCCATAATGCCCATCTCAAGCTGCTGCATGCAGTTGTATACGCTACTGCAGTAAAGCAGAGCTGAATATCAGCAAAATATGCTTTCACTAAACTCTTTATACTGCCTGGCACTCTAAAAAAATCAAATGCCTCCCATAGCAGCCTATCCGGCACTGACCTGAAAGCATTAGCTAGGTCTATAACACTAAATGTAAATCCCTCTTCTCACGCCTAGCTGACTGGATTTGGTGCCAAATCATGCTTGTGGGCTCTAAGCACCCAGAGAAGCCGGGAATTCCAGTCTTTTGGACCGAGGAATCAATTTGTCTATCCTTTCCTAAGTATCTAGACAGCCTCTGTGCCACCACATTAAAGAAAATCTTCCCTTCAACAATGAGCAAGCTGATTGGTCCAACTGACTTATCTCTCCTGAATCCCTCTCCTTTGGAATAAAGATTTCCCCTGCTCTGCACCGAGCCTTGGGAAGAACCTGCTTCTTCCAAACTACCTTCATCAATTTCCACAGAAACCTCAACACATCTAGTGCACTCTTATACAGCTGGTAGGGCACCCCATTTGGATCTGGGGCTGAAGAGGCCCTTGCTTGCTTCACTATTTCCTGAACATCCTTCCATCTTGGTGGACTATCATCACACAAACTATCTATCTCCCCAATCGGTGGAATGTCAGAAGGAAGTGCCAATCACTATCTTTCCCTATCTTTGTGCACCCCCTACAAATACTCCTCGAGCTTCTGCTACTTGACCTTAAGTGTACCACTCTTCGCCTTGCTAAACAACAACTTAACAAATCTATCTGCGCCTAGACTACTGGCTCCCAAAGACATGTTTTCCCTACTCGTAGTCAAATCTGTTCCAGGGTCAATAGCCGTGTCGATCAAAGGTGAGTCATCTTCCACCCCCGCTCTCGCAGACTCTAGGGGTGTTTTTCTATGTATCATAATAAAGAATTAGATAGTCAAATGATAAAGTAACATTAATTAATTAATTAATTAATTAATTCACTGATTCTTCCTTTCATTTATACATGAAAGAGTTCATGGGGGTTGTAGCCTATCTCAGCTGTCATTGGGCAAGAGGCGGGGTACACCTTCGACAAGTTGCCAGTTGAATGCTGTAATGAAAAAAATAATAACAATTAATTTAAGTATCAAATGAAATCATCAATTGTTTAAGTTGTTTGATTTCATTTTTGAATTGATAGTGATAATTAAATAAATTCTTATCTTCTCCCTCCTCTCTGTTTTGATTAATGAAAACGACTGATGGAACAGAATGAATTATGAAATTTGCTTTATATATCAAATGAAAACGACATAAGGAAAAGTTACTGCTTGCAGCAAATTGAAGTACAAACTCTGTTTGTTACTGAAAACAACAAGCCTAAATGTTCAATATTTAACCTAAATTTCATTATTTCATACAATATGTGGTATAATTAAATGACTGACAGATATGGTTACTGTTGTTTATGATATTAGTTGATGGGTTACAAGTTCCATATATAACAATACACATATTTTGGGCCTTATGCAATGAAAATGTTGTATTGGTCAGGTAGCCCTGTAAAAGTAAAGCGCATTTTACATATGACATATGTCGGTAGCAGTAGATGAAAAGATTAGAAATAAGTTGAACACATTGCCGCTGTGTTGCTGTAGAGACCACCATGACTCCACACCTTTGCAAGGCTGGGTCTCTTTGTCTTACCGCAATGCCACTAACTTTGTATAACAATCTCTAAATCGCTATTAATAGTTTGCCTTTGTGAAAACTGAATGTATTCAGTTACGAGGTACATGACAACATGATCAAATACAATGATTTGATTTTTTTAACAAATAAAAACTTTTAAAAGAGTGTCATACAAAACCATATGAAGTGTAATTATTGTGAATGTTTGCAACGTCAAGTACCTAGACCATCAGTCTCCAGATCCTCTGGGATGAAAGTTGAGTTGAAATTACTTTAAGATTAATGTTCCCTGAAATTAGTTGACTTTTGGAAATGAATCCGAGTAATAAAATGCTGATCTGCTTTGGCAGGACACACTCTGAGAAATCATCACCCATAAGTTCACAAAACATTTCAATAGAAAAAGCTTGATTTTTAAAATGTGAATTACCCTACAGAATCTTTATACAACTGAAAATGCACAAACAGCCAGGAAGAAAATGATCAAATACACCTAAGAGATAGAGATGTCAGTGTAATATATTCCCAACCTATATCTTCAATGAATAATAAAGGTGAATTCACTGGTGCCCCTATTGGTATCTCCTTGGATTGGATGTATTGAGTTGGACTTGGCAAAGTTCAACCCTCTGGGCGATGATTCTCCTGGCTTTTGTTTGTCATTATTTCATCATTTTATTCAAATTTAGCACAAAAAAAGGAAACATTCAAATTTCCTTTGGCTGTAAGATCAATATAAAGACGGTACACAAAATGTATTATGAAAGACCCATATGCTCACCGCTTTCTGGATGAAACAAAAAGGAAAGTTCAAAATCCGCAGAAGCCATTCATGTATTCAATTAATGTATGGCAGAGAAATGGTTTGCCCTCATATTGCAAGCCTGCGTGTGTGGGTGTACTTAACTCACCTTTGAATATATGACCATACTTTACATTAGAAATAATTTTTGAATTACACAAACGGAAACTAAGAACAGTATATAATCTACAGCCACTTTAATTTGGGAAGTTTTAGGACATGCAGCTATTCTTTATTCAACTCTGTATAGATTTGCAATAAAGTCACAGTATTCTTGGTCATAAGAAGAAAAATAATAGTCAATCACAAATTAAACATTCTGCCCCAAGCTGGCGCTAACTTCTATCACTATTTCTGGCTCAAGAAAAAAAAAGGAAAATAAATAATCTACAGAAGGAACATGAAAAAGCCCTGCGCTTCCTGGATGAGCAACAGGGTCTCGGTAATCACAGACTGGATAAAGTGTGTGAACTAATTCAAAATATCAATGAAAAACTACCAGTCTCTCCTGTGACCCCTGGACCCGCATCAGTCCCGACCCCACCAAGTCAGGTGCCTGGTCAGGAACCCGTCTTCCGAGAAGCAGTCTTTCCGTCTCTTGATCAGGTCTCTGGTGAAGAGAGCAACTCTGGTGGGTTTCTTCTTCAATGATCCCTTCCAATTTTCTGTTCACCGCAATCATTCTCCTTTGATGCCTCTAAGATTTCCTGTGTTATAGCTCTTAAGTGGTAGAGCATTTGCTTGAGCATTAGCATTCTTTCAATCTCGGTCCATTGATTAAACCTTGTTCTCCCTACTTGGACGAGTTCCGTAGAACCTTTGAGCATCCACTGAAAAGAGCAGATGCGGTCAAGAGATTGCTAAACCTAAAGCAAGGATTTGATTTCCCTTTAACATATTTTTTTATTAGCGTTAGCTGACAAGGATACACATACAATGTGAATAGCAATGAATCATCAATGCCTCCAGCATCTTGAAAAGGTGCTGTGATGGTGTGGTGAACACTAGAAAGCCACACTGTCAGTCCTTTCATTATTGCTGCACCAAAATATCATGAAATATATTCGTTGTTTGCATGTCATTTTTCCAATTTGAATTAATGAACTTCATCAATCACTGTTATTTTGACAAAATGAGTGCGTCCTTATAATTCCAACTCACTCCTAACAAACTCCACACAGAAAGTTCCCTGTAAGAATTGAACGAGGATCCTTCGTCCTGTGCAGCCGAAGCGCTACCTACTGCAACACTGTGCCGCCCTGTGATATTTTACATTACTAAATATGATTTGGTTCTGAGTTGTAATCCATTGTAGTGAACATTTCATGACTTTCTCTGCAAACAAGAAGGAGACAAGATGTATCTAATTGACAATTTTGTTAAAGAGTACTTAGAATTTTTTTTTCATCATATTGTGTGATCATATTGAGAAAACACAAACCGGCTGGTTATGTAATACGTCTGATCAATTTCTTATTGGATTCAGAAACAAACCTGGCTTTTTTCCCCCTCTCTCCCCAATCCCTCACTTGGACTCAGATTGACTGCGATAGAGGCTTGTTTCACTTGAATTATTATCACTGCAATCTCTTTGGTGGATATCTTTTTGCCGAGCCTCAATTCTTTTTTTGGCAGATGGGAGAGACAAACTCACACTCCCCTGGCCAGGTGTCTTCTCCAGTATAAAGATGGGTGGTGCTGCTGGGGAATTTAGGTAATTCTTGGCTTTGATCATGTATTATTGCTTTTCCCCCGACTAATATACTGTCATGCTATTTCTCTCTCACTTGTTGACAGGTTGAGAAGTTAGGATATCAATCAAACCCCGTGCTTGAGTTGCTGTTGTTGGGTTTGCTCCAGAAAGGGTGGTGTGGGTAGATACAAAGCCCTCTGGCTCTTGTTGATCGGGCCCAGATATAGTCAAAATGTGGGGCAAGTTTGAGGTCTCTTTGAAAGTTTTGTGTTTGGGATGATCTGTTGTTATTTGTCTGGAAAAACAAGTCACATTGCCAGTCAAAAAAGTAAATGAAAGGATAGAAGAGGACGTTCACCTTCCTCTTGAGACATTTTTTTGTCTTCATATTGTATTATCAAGAATTAGCAATGTCATCAGCCCTGCTCCTTTTTCCATGATGGCTTGTCTGATGCGGCGGCCTCTGATTGGCTGGAGCAGATAAAGCCCTAAATGGCTTCTGTAGCAGCCTTATTGCCACACAATCCCCCAAAGGCATAGCCAGAATCCAGGCCCCTCCTATGGGTGCAATTGAAACTTGAACAGGTGGCTTTTTTTCTGTGAGGAACAACCTTTGACCCCATCATGATTTTCCATCACAAATGTGTAGCAATTCCAAGTTACGACATTAAGTTGAGACCACCACAGGGCAATAAATACACCCAAAACCCATGATCAACCCAACACACACTCTTACAACGTGTTCGAAGGTGGCAGTATGACTTCAAGTCAGGTTCACCACCTTTTTTCCAGCACAAATACAACTCCTCCACAATCTAATCAGTTGGGCTCATTGCTACCCAGTGGAGAGCCAAATAACTCTTATCATCGGCGCCTATTGCACGGATTTATTTCAGTAGTTGACTCTGCTTTAGTGCCAATTTTATGGTTCTGCTGCAGATAGTGGGAAATGGAGGGTATTTGTACGGTTTTGTCAGAGAGGCACAAACAAGTCTGTGTAATCGTGCCATCACTGTTGCTAGGAGCTGGCCTCTCATTGACACCGCCGAAAGACATACTGAAATGAACCCAAACATTCTGGATATTATGGCACCTTGAACTAATCTGATCCACTACCTTAATTTGGTCCAATGCCTCACTGCCCAGAGTGCTGATTGCAAGCCTCATCTGTGACAGTGCTGCAGGGAGCTGAAATGTGTGGAGGTGAACTCGCCATCACCGCCATTAGTGGTGATGAAAGACTGATGGCTGCAATCTTTTCCAAAAGATTATCCACATTTTTAGAAATAATTTTGCGGATCTGATTGAGCACAATAGATGTTTGTCTGATAACTGTTGGGACACCAAAATTAATGTCTGTTTGCCTTTTTTCTTTCATCAGGATTGTCTTTCAAGTGTATGTAAATGCAATGGAAACTGTGTGCATTTAATTTTGGGTTGCTTGTCATGAATGCGGCACCATTTTATTTGTTGAGATGACAGGTCAACACATGACGCTTCATTCATTCATTTGTTGATTATACCATTCAGGATCACGGCAGGGCTGTAACAAACTGCTGACACTGACACCTGAATGTGTTTCCTGTCACAAGGCCACATATAGACACATAAAACTTTTCAGTCTTTAATTCATATGAAAATGTTGTTTCGAGTCTTACCTACTTTAGGGTATATTTTTCGTTCTGCGGTAAGAAGCCAGAGAATTGGAGTGGAACCAGGAAAATTGATCAAAAACCAGGTTGCTCTTGGCTTAGTTGATTGTCACCATTTGCGATTTGTGTGCAAGTTAAAAACATTTCACGATACCTGCCGTAGCAATATTATTTTCCTCTCGAAAATGATCCTGGGAACAATGGGAACAAAAAAATGTCTTGGTGTGCTCTAAGATACAGGAAAGATAGATATAACACAAAAGCATTTTTTTTTTAAGAATCATGGCCAGATGAAAATAGTCTTGTAGTGAGCAGTTTTATACAGACAATTGGTGGAAAAAATGCATTGTGAAAATGTTCATAATAATGAGTGTCAAAGTTCACTCCTTCTATTGTACTCAAAACAACAGGCACTGTGTCGTGTATTTCTGTTTTGCTGTGTTCTTGTGGGTCTAGTGTTTCCCTATTTATTGTCATTCACATATGACAGACAAACCCTCTAACTGTGTTGTAAGAGAAAAACAAACAAGAAAGAAAATACTTTTTTTTTTTTTTTCTCTTTTTAAACAAATCAGTGTGTGCACATGATGGTGTAGTTAAGATGAACAATGTAAAATAAAGATAACAGGAGAATGCAGAATTTGTCACTTAAATCACAGCATAGGAAATTGTTACAGGGTCTCAAACCCAAAACATGGTAGAGACCACATGATTAAATCAGGTATCCCTTTAAACTGGGAGATAATAGTGTAGATAAAATCCTATTTGACAGCATGTAATAACAGCATGTTATTCAGATCTCAGATGAAATTCCTCTATTTTGCGACACACAAACCCATCCTCACTCCCAATGTGTCAATCACCTGACAAAATGGGAAACTTCCCTTAGACTCACATACCAACGCACCCTTTGGAAACACCCTTTTCAGCATTTTATGATGAACCTGGAGCGTCATGTTTACGTCAACATCAGTAACTGTTTCTAAACCTAACATAAATAAAAACAAAGCTCGTATTTTCCACATATTTCTGTTGTAAATGAGAAATTGCATTCCTCCACTGACACTGTACCAGAAAGTAGATGTGTCTCAAAATAAAGCTCCTTGTTTGTCGGCACAAAAAAAAACAGGCTATATACGTCTTGTATGTTGTTTTAAAGCTTTATAAACCAATCGGCAACCATAATAACCAAACACAAACATTCCATCCATTTATCCAGCAGCTGGAGCAGGGAGGCCCAGACTTCCGTCTCCCCAGCCACATGGTCCAGCGGCTCTTCTTCGAGTTCCTCCCGGATGGCCAAACTTCTCACCCTATCTCTAAGGGAGAGTCTGGCCACTCTGCGGAGAAAACTCATTTGGTACGCCATCTTGTTCTTTCGGTCACTACCCACAGCTCGTGACCATAGGTGAGGGTAGGAACGTAGATCGACTGGTAAATTGAGAGCTTTGCCTTCTGGCTCAGCTCCCTCTTCAACACGACAGACCGGTACAGAGTCCGCATCACTGCAGACGCTGCTTAGATCCGCCTGACGATCTCCCGCTCCATCCTTCCTCACTCGTGAACAAGACCCCGAGATACTTAAACTCCTCCACTTGGGGCAGCACCACCTCCCCGACCCGGAGTGGGCACTCCACCCGTTTCCGGTTGAGCACCATAGTCTCGGATTTGGAGGTGCTGATCCTCATCCCGGTGGCTTCACATTCGGCTGCGAACCGCTCCAGTGAGAGCTGGAGATCATGGCCTGATGAAGCCAACAGGACCACATCATCTGCAAAAAGCAGAGACCTGATCCTGTGGCCACCAAACCAGATCCCCTCAACGCCTTGGCTGTGCCTAGAAATTCTGTCCATAAAAAATTATGAACAGAATCAGTGACAAAGGACAGCCCTGGCGGAGTCCAACTCTCACTGGAAAAGAGTCCAACTTATGAACGGAAATGTGGACCAAGCTCTGACTCCGGGCATACAGGGACCGAACAGGGGGTCGGTACCCCCTACTCCCGGAACACCCCCCACAGGACTGACCGCGGGACACGGTTGAATGCCATCTCCAAGTCCACAAAATACATGTAGACTGGTTGGGCAAACTCCCATGCCCCTTCGAGAACCCTGCTGATGATATAGAGCTGGTCCACCATTCCACGACCAGGACGAAAACCACACTGCTCCTCCTGAATCCAAGATTCAACGACCTGGCTGACCCTCCTCTCCAGCACCGCTGAATAGACTTTGCCAGGGAGGCTGAGGAGTGTAATCCCCCTGTAGTTGGAGCACATCCTCTGATCCCACCCTAGTCTGCCAGTCCAGCAACACTGTCCCCGACGTCCAGGCAATGCTGCAGATGCGTGTCAGCCAGGACAGCCCTCCAGAGCCTTGAGGAACCCAGGGCGGACCTCATCCAACCCCGGGCCCCCGCTACTTCTGGGGGCATGAAGCCCCCGACAACATAGCTCCCAGGATCATCGGGGCACGCAAACCCCTCCACCACGATAAGGTGGCAGCTCAAGGAGGGATAAAATACACATGTTAAATTGAAATATGTTTTGTCATTTCATTTGAACTTTGGTGATTTGGGATTTCCTCATAATTGAATTTTTTTGGTAAATTAATAATTGAAAAACTGTTCGAATTGAATGTTGCCGTGTACAAGTTATAGAAGACAAACATTTTCTTTTATTCCTTTTTTTAATATGGTGCAGAAATTTTCTGAGAACATTTACTTCCGCCTGTGACAGAATTATCAGGAGAATGTGTTACAGTTTGTGCTTTCAAACTGAGAGTGCGTCTAGGGCAAAATGATGATTTCTTGATTTTGGAAGTTTATCTTGGTTAATTTAAAATCATTGAAACAGTCCAGCTATTTGTTATGGAAAAATAATGTTGGTCCATGACAAAGCACTGGTTTACTTCCAGGAGTGTTTGGTATCGTTGTTACATGTTGTCAAATGTTGCATTTAGTTGATTCTCATTGTGTTGTAACCTTCAGGGCCACTGAAAAAAAACAATGTTGGAAACAAAAAGAAATTTGCAGTCAATTGAGACAGAAATACTCAAAATTTGATGATGCAAGAACAGGAAACAAACAGTCAGAATCTCAAATTCATGTTGTCTCTCTCTTCAGAACTATGTCTTCTTTGAGTGATAAACTCATCATCATCCACGCCTCCACGAAGCCATTGCTTCCCCCCACGGCACACACATAGCATCCGACAAATTAATCTGCCACACTGTTAACATAGTTTTCCCTTTTCTGTCTGTTCAGCTCTTGGTTGTGCATGAGTGTGCAGGGATTTTTTTCCCGCCTTTGAATGTGTGTTAGTATATACATGTGTGTGCATGCATGTGTATGTGCTTCAATGTGTGTCAAAACGTACTCACAAGCTTAAAGGCGAAGCAAATCTACAGTCATCCCTGTTCTGAGAATGATAAACTTTTCCACCAGTTAATTTCAAATATTTTGGGGGATTAGAGGGAGCAATCATTATTATCGCAGGGAAATTTATTGTAAGAGTCACCAAGCGCAGCATGAAAATAGCAGTCAAAGTATGAATTAATTACTGTTTGTTTACTTTGAAAGCAGGATGAAGACCAAGCACTTCTGTAACCTGACCCTGAGGTTGTGAGAAATATATAGCTTCTCTTTTTTGGGGGTATTTCTATTTTTCTGCTGAATTGTAACATATTCAGATCATCTAATTATTTGGGGATCATAAACCGAGCATAAGAAGGTCACCTGTGTTGTTTTGTTGAAGACCCACAAACCCAATGGGAGGAGATAATGCTTTAAATACCTGTCTGCTTTTGAAGTGTGAATAAAACAGAGGAATAAAAAATACTTTTGATAATGCAAACATCTTGTCTTAAGTATATAAAAAGCACAGATACGCCAGTGGTTAATGCTGTTTATGGTCAGTTCAATAAAACATGCTTGTTCTTCATTCTGTGAACTAAATAAAAATTAACCACTGAGAAGGCACACAAACATAGAATTAAGAATTCATACAAGTGACATTAAAAATCATCAGTTAACTGTTATTGAATCGTGATGACCATAGTCAGTAATTGAAAGCAAAAGAAATGAATCACATTTTCAAGAAAATTTAGAAAAAGTCTTGTTTCAATGACAAATGCAGCCTCAGGGGGGTACAAGTGAGTGTCTTTCTGAGCTCATTCCAAGCTTGGATAATGGGAGAGGGTTGTCCCAGGAAGGGCGTGTGACGTAAAACTTATGCCAAAAAACAACTATGAGCATCAAACCTATGACTTCCATATTGGTTGGGTCGAGGCCCTGGTCAGCAACGCTCGGCAATGGTGACAATAACCCACAGAGCGCCAGTGGAAATCGGACTACTGCCGGTTGTTGGCGAGGAGGATTGGGTCTTTGAAAGCAGAGGGAAGAGAAAAGGCAAGAGTCTGGGACTTAGAGTAGGGGATTGGAATATTGGCATTGACTGGAAAAGCTAGAGAGTTGGTTGACATGATGCAGCGAAGGAAGGTGGATATTGTGTGTGTGTGTCCGGGAGACCAGGTGGAAAGGTATCGAGGCTTAGAAACTGAGGAACAGGTTTTAAGTTGTACTATCATAGGATTGACAGGAAGAGAAATGGAGTAGGCGTTATCTTGAAGGAGGAGTTTGGTAGACATGCTCTGGAGGTTCAAAGATTGTGATATAGACCAATGAGTCTGAAGCTAGAAATTGAAGGTGTGATGCTACAAGTTGCTAGTTGCCAGATGAAGTGATGCAGAATATTCCAAGAGGTGAGAGAGTGATAATTGGTGCAGACTTCAATTGACATGTTGGTCCAGGAAATATAGGTGATGAAGAGTGATGGGCAGGTTTGGCATCCAGGATAAGAACACAGAGGGAGAGATGATGGCAGACTTCGTAAAAAGGATGAAAATGGCTGTAGTGAATACTTTTTTAAAGAAAGAGCAGGAACGTAGGGTTACTTGTAAGGGCGGAGGTAGGAGCACGCAGTCGACAACATCTTATAGATGATGTAATCAGAAGGAGATCAGCTGCTGCCAAGTAGTGGTTGGTGAGTGTAGCCAGACAGCATAGGGGGGTGGTTTATAGAATGAATTTGGTGACAAGGAAGATGGAGCAGTAAAAGGCAGAGCAGAGGCTGAAGTTGTGGATGCTGAAAAAAGCAGGAGTGTTGTATGGTTTCAGGTAAGAGTTGAGAAGGCTCTGGGTGGTCAGGGAGAGCCTCCAGATGACTAGAAAACTGCAGCTAATGTGATCAGGGAGACAGGTGGGAGAGTACCTGGTATGCCATCTGAAAGGAAAGTAGATCAGGAGACTTCGTGGTAGGATGAGGAAGTGCAGGACTACATACAGAGAAAATGGTTGGTGAAGAATAAAGGAGGATTGAGGGGACTCCAGAGCAGACAGGAGTGCAATGAGATGCAGCCCAAGGTAAAGGTTGAGGAAGCAAAGGCCAAACAAAGGGCATATGATGACTTGTATGCTCGGTTGGAAAGTAAGGAGGGAGAGAATGGTTTCTACAATTTGGCAAAACAGAGAGATAGAAATTGGATGGACGTGCAGCAGGTTCGGGTGATTAAGGCTAGAGAGGAAAATGTATTAACAGATGCTTGAAGAGTGATGGGAAGATGGAAAGAGTACTTTGAAGAGTTGATGAATGAGGAAAATGAAAGAGAGTGAAGGATAGAAGAGGTGACTATTGTGGACCATGAAGTAACAGAGATAAGTCAAAGTGAAGTGAGGAGAGCATTGAAGAGGAGAAGAGTGGAAAAACAGTTGGTCCTGATATACTTGTGGAGGTATGGAAGTGTCTCAGAAAGGCAGCAGTAGAGTTTCTGGTTTGATTATTCAACAGGATCTTCGAGAGTGAGAAGAAGCCTGAGATAAGAAGTGTGATGGTGCCCATTTTTAAGAATAAGGGAGTTGTGCAGAATTGAGGTAACTGTAGGAATAAAGTTGATGAAGGTGTGTTTGTTGCAGCGTGGCGGAAAAAATGTGTAAGAATGAAAGGAACCCAAGTGGAGCGGTGAGGCTGCAGGGAGTAGAAATAAAGAAGGAGGAGGATTTTAAGTACTTAGGGTCAACAGTCCAGAGCAATAGAGAATGGTGAAGGTGAAGACACGGGTTTAAGCAGGTTGGGAAAGATGGAGAAAAGTGTCAGGATCCATGTGTGATAAAAGAGTATCAGTCAGAATGAAAGGAGAAGTAGGCAAGACTGGTGAAACTGGCAATGCTGTATGGTTTAGAGACAGTGGCATTGAAGAAAAGATAGGAAGCAGAGCTGGACGTAGCAGAGATGAAGATGTTGAGATTCTCTTTGATTGTAATGAGGATGGACAGGATCAGGATGAGTCTGTCAGAGGGACAGCACATATTAGATTTTTTTTAGAAAAGGTCAGAGAGGCCAGGCTGAGATGGTAATTGCATGTACAGAGGAGGGATAGTGATTATATTGTTAGAAGGATGTTGGGGTTGGAACAGCCAGGTGGCAAAGTGAAATATCAAAGAGAAGATTTATAGATGTAGTGAAAGAGGACATGAAGTTAGTTGATGTGAGAAAACAGGATGCAGAGAATATGGTTTGATGGAGGAAGTTGATTCGCTGTAGTGCCCCCTGAAGGGAAAAGCCAAAAGGAAAAGAAGAAGTCTTATTTCAAAGAGATTAACATATAAAATCTTTAACTCTTAAAAAATAAAATACTTTTACCATCTATTTTGTGTTCTGGTAAAATTTACTTCATTCAAAGTTTTACAGAAAGAAAAATGCTCTTATGTAAGCTTTTCTCCCTTTTCAGTAGAATATAGTAAAACTAGGACTAGTTAATTTTGAAGTAAGAATATAAAAACCAAGAGGGCCCTTCCTCTGTATTTAATACAAATCCTCATATCTGTTGAGGATTTGATAATAAGTGATCTCTAATTTCTTTCAAAATCATACTTTCTGTAATATTTGGTTCTTTATTGGCAGTCTTTTGATTTTTTTCTTACATAGTACCTTGGAAATAAATTTACATTACTCATTTCAAAGTAAATTGTTGTTCATTTTTTGAGAATTAACTATAATTTTCTGTCAACTTATTGTTGTTTTTTTAAACCTGTAATTTTCATTATCATTACTATCCATAACAACTGTCATGATTTGGGAGAAAATTGTAATTGCAGAGCTCATGAGTGAAAACTCATCACCACCCAATATTTTTTTCATTTTTGAAAATATTTGTTTAACAGACTCTCTCACTCTAATCCTGGAAGGACAGTCCATTAAGTACATTTTCCAAAAAAAAGAAAAGAAAAAAGATCAATTTTATGTCCAGTATGTGATGATCTGGCACAGATTAATGTCAACAGTCAAATAAAATAGTAATCTTCCCTTCTATGTTGTGACTTTAATTAAGACAAAGAAAATATGTGCTATGGATTCATAAATAAATCTTTTATTCTCCCAAGCTTTGTAAAATCTATCTAATTTCTTGAATCAATTTGAACCAGCTGGGTCTGAAAACTGAGCACTATAAGGGCTAAAAGCTCCCAGTTAGAAAAATTAAATTAACCAGGGGAAGGAAAAAGAAGGTGGAAGCCACAGCAGGGAGGCAGTCTGTGATCCAGCAGGTTAATGACTCCCACCAAATGTGCTCATGGGAAGTGGCAAACATTGCCAGTGTAATATAGCTTCTCACTGTGCTCTTATCAAAGCTAGCGAAGGGAATTTATTGGAAATCATTACCAGCTGAGAACCATCTCTATCTAGGAGGGAATAACAACATAACAAGGGGTGGCACGTGCCGCTTTGGTTAGCGCTACAGCCTCACAGCACAACGGACCCTGGTTTAATTCCCACAGGGGAGCTTGCATGTTCTCACTGTGTCTACGTGATTTTCCTCCTGGTTCTCTGGTTTTCTCCCACATTCCAAAAACAGCAGGATAACTGGAAAATTGGGAAAATTGCCCCAAATGAGAGAGTGAATGGTTGTCATTCTATATATGTCGCCCTGCAATGGACTGGCGACCTGTCCAGGTTTTATGTCACCTGATGGCAGCGGATAGGCTCCAGCATCCCCCGCAACCCTAAGTAGGATAAATGACAGATGATGGATGGACAACAAATAATAAGAGCAATGTCCGCTTAATCACTTTCCATTGTGATATGGAGTGGATATAGAACAACCCAGAGGGATTACCATGTTTCATGTTTTTTCAAACACAAAAACAGCAAGATTGGCAGGCAGAAAAGGTAGGTGATCAGAGGTGATCAAGAGCAGAAAATGAAATGTAAATAAAAGAAAATTAATATGTTTCTCATTATAAAACAGCAACAATGTATTGACAATTACTTCAGCGTGTGCACATAAACCACACCCCAAAATGACCCATATTAAACGATTCATCATTTAATACACATGAAATCACTAAGTTCCGTCAAGCATGCAGTGAAACGACAAATGTAGCTTTGTATCTACAATACCAGATAAGATAAACAAAAATAAAAGCAAAGAGGAATGATTTAACCCAGAACTTTTGAGTGCACTGACTGCTTCAAAAAGAATAGAGTTTATATCACTCGTGGAAAATGTGTTAGGGTTCCGAGGTAGGAAGGGGTGGACATCAAAAGAACTATCTCAGTGGATAAATAATAAAGGAGGATACTGAGACCAAAATGACATGAATTACTTCAGTTGTACTAGGTCTTCACAAAGAGGATCAAGGAATACAATAGCAGAAATACAAATGAACAAACAAGTTCAGTTCAGTTTGTTGTTGTCGTTTGTCGGTGTTTCTGGAATACAGATTAAACTCGTCTATGGCTCCACCATCATTTCTTGGCTGAAACACCACAATGGTGACTCCGACGTGATGATGTCCGACTCCGAGGAAGTGTGCAACTCCACCTCCGCCAAGTCGCCCCAACTCCTCAGCTGGCCCTGCCCATCGCAGCTGGCAGGCTGTCGGAGTTTTGGCAGAGCGACCTGGCTGCTGAGTTCTAGCATGCAGAAGCGATTTTTCCACCTGCGTGGAATTTTTTTAGTGGAAGCCAGGTACTTTATGGTCGTCATGCGTTGGACCAGCAGACCACATGGCAGAGCATGTAGCTGTTCCATGACCCCCTGCAGCATGGTAGATATACAGCGTTCAAGAACTTTCTGCTCAGGAGATACAGTCTGTGTGCCACGGAGCGAGCGGACCGCTCCTCATGGAAAACATGTTGTCGCTATTGGGATCCGACGATGGCGGGTTCCTTTTTCTGCATGTTTTCCTGCGTCAACTTCTGCTACCCGTGTGCGCGATCCTGGCGAACACCCGGTGCCTAGCCGCAGGTGACTACCGAGGTCCGGCAGAGGAAGCCGACTGCATCCTGCTGGCGACCAGGCAATTCAGAGCTCGACATCAGAGCCTCTGCGGACCTCACCAGGAGACACGGATGCAGTCGTGGTGGGTGCCGACTGGCATCTGTATTCTCCACCAGCGGTTCGGCAGCAGGGCACGGTGCTTCGTCCCACTGTGCTACTTCACAGTGCCGGGGAGATCCAAGGCCGGTACTCAAGTGGCAGCCATGGACGCCGGCGAACACATCGAGCTGCTGTTCATCAGGGACTTGAGGTCATGTAGAAGTTTCCTGGTGGACTCTGGCTTGCAGTAGACCCTGCTTCCCCTAACACAAGCGGACATTCAAGCCAGAGGCAGGGGTCCGCAACTGAGTGCTGCTAACAGGTCCGCTACAGCGATTCTTGGCTCATGGTTAGTGTCTGTTGGTTTCGGCAGCCACCATTTTGAGTGGGATTTTGTGATCACCACCATCATGGTCCCCATCATTAGCGCAGATTTTCTGGCCAACGGCCTGCTGGAAGATGTTGCGAACCGCCGTCTTATTGTCGCTGTGTCTTTTTGCCACCTATTCGTGTGAGACAAAGGGGGTTGGCCCGCGAACGCACGCCAAATTTTTGGGTTCGAGGGATGTTTACCAATAGTTTGTGACAGATTTTCCGCCGTGTCTACGAATCACAGCGTGAACCATTTCATCAGTACGGAGGGATTGCCTGTTTTCGTGCGGGCACAGTGCCAAACTGGCCACTGCTTTAAAGGAGGGTCGTCTGGAGATTGTGAGGCAGTATAATAGCCCATGGGCTTCCCCACGGCACATGGTGCCCAAAGCTGATGGGTCACGGTGTCCTCGCAACGACTTTCGCCGGTAAAAAAATGGGATTGTGATCGACCGCTATCCATCCCCCAGATCCAGGATTTCTCCGTGCGGTTGTCAGGGGCTACCATCTTTTCCAAGGTGGACCTGGTGCACGGTTATCACCAGGTGCCTGTGCGTGCGGAGGATGTGCCCAAGACAGGGTGATCACCCTGTTTGGGCTATTTGAGTTTCTGCGCATGCATTTCGGCTTGAAAGGAGCTGTCCCATGAGGGACTAGCTGTTTGTCCAGGGTCCTTCCTGGGTGTTGCGGGGTTGGCTGTGTGGCGGACAGCTCCACAATCATTTCTTCGCCGAAACAACACATGATAAAACTATCAAAGAAAAACCAACCGACAATTGATTGTATTATCTGCAATATATTTTCTGTGTCATCAATATATATATGTATTGATCGCTGTCACTTTTGTGTTAGCTGATGTGTGCTGCATTAATGTGTTTGCTGTATCATACAGCAGCAGATGTTAAAGTTTAAGCTCATCAATGTGTTGTGATTTACTGAGGTGGAAAGCAAATGAGTTTGGTCAGGATCAATTCTATGCCAAAGCACAGAATGCTTTCTTTGATATTGTCACAAATCAATAATTGATTAAGTCATATTGGTAAATAGTTTATGTTTGACATTGATGGTGGCTAACATGTACAAATAAATGTTGTAAGGGTCAGAACCACTTTAGCCATCCCAGGAGTTGCAGAATCCAGGTCATTTAATTGTGTAACGTGTGGCGCTTGGCGAGGAATAATTGATGATGAAGCCTTGGAGTCTTGAATGAGAGATTAAGATAAGATAAGATAAGATAATACTTTATTGATCCCCATAGGGGAAATTCGGGTGTTGCAGCAGCAACAATAGAAAAGAAAAAAAAAAAAAAAAACAGTTAGGAAAGACATATACACACATATATAAATGCATACATGCCCACACACATATACATACATACTGTATATACATACACAGACCGATACCTACATATAATATATACACACATATATACACAATATACACAACATACACAATATACACATATACATATATACATACACATACAGACATAGATAGCAAACACAAGCAACAATATATAGAGTAAGTGAACCAAAGTGACCCGTAGTAGTTATGGGCACCACACGTGTGAGTGGGTGACGGAGTGATGGGGTGGTGGTCGCACAGATACCCCCAGGCAGTCAGGGCTGTGTCCCGTCCAGACTGCTGTTATACAGTCTGATGGCCGTGGGACCAAAGGAGCGCCTGAAGCGTTCGGTCCTGCACCGGGGTGGGATGAGCCGCTGGCTGAACGAGCTGCACATCAGCCACAGCTCGTAGTGCAGGGGGTGGGAAGGATTGTCCAGGATAGCTCCCAGTTTGTCCTTCACCCTCCGCACAGCCACCGACTCGAGATGGTCGAGGTTGAGTCCCACCACCGAGCGAGCTTTCCTCACAAGCTTGTTGAGCCTGTTGACCTCACCAGTCCTGGCACCGCCCCACCAGCACACTATAGCAAAGAATAGTGCGCTGGCTACCATAGACTGGTAGAAGGTCTTGAGGAGCACGCTGCAGACACCAAACGACCTCAGTCTTCTCAGAAAGAACATCCTGCTCTGAGCCTTCCTGTATAGGGCATCTGTGTTGTTTGTCCAATCCAGTTTATTATTAATATGGACCCCAAGGTACTTGTAGGAGTCCACAATCTCCACCCCTTCACCCAGAATGGTGATTGGTTGAGGTCTCCTCCTATTCCTCCTAAAATCCACTACCACCTCCTTAGTCTTGGAGATGTTGAGTAGGAGGTGATTTTGGTTGCTCCACTCAACAAAGCTCGCGACCAGCTGTCTGTACTCCTCCTCGTCATCGTTGGTGATGCATCCAACGATGGAAGAGTCGTCAGAGAACTTCTGGAGGTGGCATGAACTGGACTTATGTCGGAAGTCGGAGGTGAAGAGAGTGAAGAGGAATGGAGATTGGACAGTACCTTGGGGCACACCTGTGCTGCACATCACGGCCTCAGAAACACTGCCGTCCACCCCACCCACCACATTACATTTATTATCGAGCACCACCATACCACTATACAATACCCCAAACACTTCCGGGGCACACATATATAAGCCCCGGCCTAAGCCATGCCCACAGCCCCTTGTCCCGTGGGGTGAGAGGCCATGCCCTTCACTGTCCACCACAAAACGAGGGTCTGCATACACCGACAAAAAAACAAATGCAGTGACTCCAGTTTCTCACAGATAATGCTCCCGTCTGTATTTTTTTCGTCTTTCGTCACACCATCACTACCCACCACCAACCCCATACCACACTTCCACTCTGCTAAGGCTTCAAAATAAGACCTCAAGGCTTCTACTGTGGTTACAACTTATAACAGGAACAAGTCCAGAAAGATATGTTACAATTTTCAAAGAGTGTAAGGAGTGAGGGGAAAGGGACATGAAGGCCCCCATGCCCGTGTGTTTTGTCATAATTCACCCAAAATAGATATCATTCATTAATCAGATGAGGTTCCAGTCACTGATGATCAATCCATTACTTATTGATGATTTTAAGGAGACAAATTCAGCAGATTTTCACATCCATCAACCTAAAAAGAAAGGGCTATCCTGCCCTAATATACAAAGGCAGTGTCACACTGCGCTATTTAGTATAGCCTTTTTTCCAGCATTACATTAAAAAACTGCTTTCAAAAGAATACAGACTGTACAACTATTATAAGGAGACATTTAATTCATCAAACATCAAGACATGTAGACGGCAGCAGAGAACTGTCTGGAGGGAACAAGGTCAGGGAATCAAGGTTCTCTGCGCTTGGGAAGTGTCCTATTCTCTTGACTGTTTAAATTATTGTACAGGAAAGAAAAGGAAATTGCCTCTGAGACTTCCACAGAATAGCAAAACCTGCCACTGCTGTATGAATGTTGTGTAAAACATTTGAACGACATAGTTTATTCTGGTAGAGGATAATTGAGCTCATCACTTCTCTTATGAGGTAGAATTACCATAAAGTAATAATTACATAATTTTGTTATTCTCTGTGGGCGTCTGTGTGACTGGATGTATAAGCACTGATGTTGCGTTGCAGCCCATCTGTCTATCCAGTGTTGCAATAAACCTTTGAAATGAGCTCAGAGATCTGAGGTAGTGCTTAGCCCATCCGTGCATGATTTGGTGGGAGAGGATGGAGGACTTCAATGTTGGTGGATGGTTCATTGACAAGGCAAGTGCTGCCGAGCAGGTGAAAAAATGAAAACAGAGATGGAGAAGTTCATCATCTGACTTTTTAGGTAATTAAAATCTAATGTTGCACGGAGGAAAACATGGCCTTTTTTAGATATAATATCCTGGATTGTGTTTTCAACAATCAGTTTTCTACATTCAAAAATTTTTTAACAAGAATAATGTTACAATATAAAGCAGTGGGTTTCAATGGATGATCTAATTTCCCTGATGCAACCATACAGTTTTAAATTAGACTGAATTAATAAAAAAAGCTGCTTCTACTTTTGAGTAGAAGTACCTCATAATTTTTTTTGATTTGTAGATTTGTGTGGCATGCTGGTGTATTGAAGTTTATCACACACCCTCAAACTCGTCATTTATGCTTCTTCTTGAAATTCAGTCATTCATTCATAATCTGTGATATTCATTCAGGGTCACAGAATGGCAGGCGCCAGTCCCAGCTGCCATTGGGCAAAGGGGGGGGGGGTCACACACATACGGGCAATTTTGGGTCGCCAACTCACCGACTACGTGTTTTTGGACTGTTCAGGAAGCTGGAGAACCCAGAGGAAACCCATATGGGCACAATGAGAACATGCAAACTCCACACAGAAAGGCCCCCTGTCAGTCATGATGTGAGGCGGCAGCACTAACCACTGTGCCAGCGTGCTGCCCCGAATTCAATTTACTTTTTGTATTAGATTTATATTTTTGTTAATTTGTGAATTATCACCAAGAACCCCTTGTGTTTTCATTAGTTCATTTTTAGTCATTAGAGTGAGGCCTCCATATCTTAATTGAAATCAGGTCCTTTTTTCATGAACAAATTTCAGTTTAGCAATCACTAAACAACTTATACAGTGCACTCATAGTCTTTACCTATTTTCATGTATTTCTCATTCAAAACCATTTATAAAAAATACTCACAGCAAGAGTGCAGAAACATGGGGCAAATTGTATCATGGTAGAGTTATTTTCACATCATCATCCACTATTTACTGTTACCTCTCAATCTACAAAGTCGTCCATTTCCCGTAGACAGCTTTGAGAGTGAACTGGGAACACAAGTTATTTTTACTTTTACTTTGACAGATGTACCTCCCATTTTCCCGATCGGAAGTGTCAGTGTTTGCAGCTTGATCACTTGATCCTCTTGGACACCTCAGAGCTATAGATTCAGGTCTTTACCCCAGCAACAGAATAATTAATCCTCTCCCCCACCTGTCAGGCAGCATCATGTATTTGTTGTACACCTCTACAGTAAAATGGGCGAGATACTTTATTTCCCACCACACATACCACAGTTCAGTGGATTTTTCCTTTTCTTAATTAATCATGAATTAATTTCTGCAGTTACCATATATAGTGCAAAAATTTCAAAACACCTAAAAAAAGCAGATATTTTACAACACAAAACATTAGAAAAACACCTTGGAAATAACTCACAGCAATGTCACACATGTCACATGCTTATCACTAAGGAAATAGTTTATTGTTATAGTTTGAACACTTTGCAACATTTTTTTTCTAAGTGCGCATGTATATGCCTCATGAGTACTGTCAAATCAATGAGGAAATATTCTTAATTTGCATGGATATTTTTACACTGCAGTTCCTTGCTGCTGTGGATAGCAGCAACTGTCCCAGTAGATTCCTCATTTTGAAGAGGAGTCGAAGAAAAGATGGACTAGACATTACTAACCCAACAAAGGGAGTTGCTTCTTGAGTTCATTGTCTCTCTGTGAAACTTGTCAGCTGTGGGGCAAAATATTCTTATTGGTTTTGGTCAATTCCTTACTGAGTGACCTAGCTCAGAGGCCTGACCAGGAGATGTATTTAGCTCTCCAGAAGGTTTAGGCTTCCAGTAGGCAGAACTTTGCGTGACAATATCTTGTACACTGCTTGTTTGTTAAGTTTTTCATTTATGATGATGCAGTGAACTGGCAGGGTTGTCTTGCTCACAGAATTCTGTCTGGAATGAAAGAGTTTATATCAAAGTGAATTTTTGGTTTTGTTGTTTCCTCCATTCACAGAAATTATGAGCTGTGATGAAGGAAACACAGGAAGTATTTATTGAGAAAATGAATTAGCAATGTTGATGTTTTGCTTTAAAGTTTCATTCAGAAATACAAGTAAATAAGAGTCAAACAGCTGTCAATAACTTCTTTCCATCACACTGTTTAAGACAAACATGTTCTAGTTGTCTTGTAGCAGGTCTTATATTTTTGCACCATCCTATGTATGATATCTCTGACCTATTCAACAAGCAGGAGCAACATCAGCATCCCTATTACATTGTGATCATCTGAGCGCTATCTGATCGACATGCTTGAATATACAGGTACCTGGGCACAAATCTACACAGTCATGCATTGACACCAAGTCATTGTAAAACAATTTTTGTTTGTTATATTTCTTTTGCACTCAAAAAATCAGCTTGCCTTTTTAAAAGTTTAGCCGCTTACGCTTTATGCCAACGTTTTTTTTTTTTACCTCACTATCCTAATTGTTTTGAAACTCTGAGGAAAAAAAACAACAACAGAAAACTCAATTTGCATTATTTGATTCTCACAATATATAATAAAGTTGCACCTCACCTTAAGCAAAGTGTTGGATAATACACACACACACATATGCACATTTTGTGTTTGTGTCTTCATATATGTTTAACTTTGCACAACTGTAGTCATTACAATGTTCAAGTTGTTCATCTGCGGTGAAGGAGGAAGACGTTTTTCGGAAAGCATGGTGGACTGTGAATGAAAGGACCCACAAAATGTTCAACTACAACAGAGCAAACTGGTTTTAGCTTTCAATTTCAAAACGGCAACTTTATTTTTCAAACTTTATTTCTTTCTAGCCATGTCTCCAACTGTTCCTTGATCCTGTCACCATGGCAATGTTCTCTTGAGTTTATACACTAACAACTATCTTCAATGGCACATCCAGCAGAACAATATAATTATTTGAGTTTTCAGATTATTTTTCTTTAGATGAATTTTAATGTTCTACCAGAGTTCAGGTTCACTTTTATCTTTTTAATGTGACCATTTATTTTGGATGACAGTAACATACGTTTATTTAAAAAAAATTTCTCACATGGTAAGTTGGAAGTTTTTGAATTGCAAAACAGACCTTCCCCCAAGGGTTACAGGAGGACCTGATTTTCAAGGTGAAGCACTATCACAATTTCATTGAAAGGAATGGCAAAATGGCCCAGAATGTATTTTGAGATGACATTTACAGAGACACTGGTAAAGCTTTACAAATTCATAAATGCCTTGGGGCAGATATTTTAAATTTATCTTTTTATGTCTGAATTCATGTCAAACAATCAACAATTATCATGCATCTAAATAAATAGATAAGTAGACTTATGGCTGAGAAATCCGTTTCCATGTCATATTAAAAGAAATTTTTTGTCATCGATTTATTGTTGGATGGCTCAGTGTGCAAAAAGTGTTGGGTGACTGCTGAAATATCTTATTGTCAGTAACGTTTGCTCAGGTTTTGTTGTTTTATTTTTAATTTTTTTTTAGCTATTCAGCTTTTTCAGCTATGTATTGCATTGAACCATGTTCGTTCAGGGCACAGGCTGAACCACGGAACCGGAGCTCGGCAGTGGGCACCTGCGGACACACCCAGCTGTTGTTCATCAGGGACTCCAGGTATGGACTTCGATTCCTGGTGAACTGTGGCTCACAGAAGAGCCTTCTCCCTTCAAAGCAAGCAGACATTCTGACCAGCGGCAGCGGCCCGCTACTCAGTGCCGCTAACGGGTCGTCCATAACGACTTTTGGTTCATGGTCGATGTCTGTTTCGGCGGCCACTGTTTTGAATAGGACTTTGTGATCACCTCCATCACAATTCTCATCATCAGCACGGACTTTCTGTGCGGCAACAACCTGCTTGTGGATGTTTCGAAAACCGCCGCTTAATTGACAACGTGTCTTTCGCCACCTATTCGTGTCTGACAGGGGGGTTGGGGCCGCAAGCCCACTCTAACTTTTTGTCATCGGGGAATGTATATCAAAGTTGCTAGCGAAATTTCCATCGCTAACGACGCCCATGTTTTCTACGACCACCCATCTTTGCGCGGGCGTGGCGACTAGACGTGGCCAAGCTAGCAACCGCCAAGGAGGAGTTTTCCCCGGTCGAACGCCTGGGGATAGTGCGGTGGTCCAAGAGCCCGTGGGCCTCATTGCTCCACATGGTGCCCAAGACAGATGGGTCATGGCGCCCCTGTGGCAACTTTTGTCGACTGAATGATGTCACCACAAATGACTGTCAAACCCATCCCCCACATTCAAGATTTCTCAATGCTGCTGTCAGGTGCTACCATTTTTTCCAAGCTGGATCTGGTGTGTGGTTATCACCAGGTGCCTTTACGTGCAGAGGACCTACCCAAAACTGCAGTAGTCACCCCATTCGGGCTTTTTGAGTTCCTGCGCATGCCTCTCTGCTTATAGGATGTTGCTCAAACCTCTCCGAGGCTTATGGACTTGGCGATTCGTGGCCTCAGCTTTGTTTTTGTATACCTGGGCGATATCCTGGTGGGCAGCCCATCGGTTGACGAGCACCTGACACAGGTTTTCTGTCGTCTTGACGACCATGATTTTCCCCGCCCGGCCTCGGTCAAGGCATTACATGAGTTCTTGGACAAGGTGAATTTCTACAACCATTTCTGCCCTCGCGCTGCCCACCTCCTTCAGCCGCTTTGTGAGGCTCTGTCGTTGAGGTAGGGAAGCGACATGGTCGACTGGACTCCGGAGTGGGTTCCGGCTTTTGACTGGGCTAAACTTGCCCTGACACAGCCCTTCTGGCCCATCCAGCTCCCGAGACGCCCATAGCATTGACAACCAACTCATCTGATGTTGTTTTTGGGGCTGTGGTTGAACAGCATGTGGCGAATGCATGCCAACCCCTTGCATTCTTTTTTACTGTAAGCTGCAGGATAATGAGTGAAAGTATAGCTTGTTTGACAGGGAGCTGTTGGCATTGTGTTTGGTGACGCATCATTTCCTGGAAGGCCGTTCGCTTGTGACATATGTGGATCATAAGCCATTGACATTTGCCATGTCTAAAGTGGCTGAGCTGTGGTTCACCTGCCAGCAGCGACACCTTGCGGCCATTTCTGAATTTATGATGGATATTCTGCATCTGTCAGGAATGGCCAACCTTGTGGCGGATTGTTTGTTGCCCCATGTATGTCGGAATTGATTTCTCAGCTATGGCCGCCGATCAACCCCGATCAACCCCGATCAACCCCGATCAACCCTGATCAACCCCAACATTCTCTCTTTGAAGTCGGCGCACATGGGCATCAAGCTGGAGGAGGTAGTGGTGCAGGAAGGCAGCCCTGCCCTCCTGTGTCACATCTCTACTGGCCGGCCCTCCAGTGGTTCCGGTGGCGTGGCGTGAGCGAGTTTTCAGCTTGGTACATTCCCTCTCGCATCCGGGTGTTGGTGAAATTGGTGGGTGCTAAGTTCATCTGGTTGGGCATGAGTACGGACATCAGGGAGTGGGCGGCCACTTGTGTGGTGGGCCAGCGTGCTAAGGTTCACCAGCATGCTAGGGCTGCCCTCGAGCGTTTCCGATTCCGGCCAGGCGGTTTGCCCATTGACCATTACATTCCATTATCCTCGACGGCGACCTCAGACATGTCCAGGGCATTTCTCTCTGCCTGGGTTGCCCGTCTCGGCACTCTGTCCGATATTACTTCAGACAGGGGTCCGCAGTTTGCGTCGCCGCTTTGGTTGGCGCTGGCTGACTTGTTGGGAGCTACGGTACACCATACAATGGCATACCACCCTCAGGCCAACGACTTGTGTGAACGGTTCCACCGTTCCCTCAAGGCAGTACTGCAAGCGGCACGCTCGAACAGCAACAGGTTGGACTGTTTACTGTGGGTTATGCTGGGGCAGCATTCAGCCCAGAAGGATGTCTTCTTACCAGAGAAGTACATTCCTCCTGCCCCCTGGCCACGCTTCCGGCCGGGCCCCCTGACCGTCGGTTTCCAGGCCCAGCTCACTGTTTTCCACAATCTTTTGTACCGGCGGAGCTCATGTTGGCTCGTTTTCATGCCCACGCGACACGACGTTCACTGCTCTCCTCACCAGCCCCCGTACGATGGGCTGTTCCAGGTTCTCGAGGCAGGCGCTAAGAGTTTCGTGCTGATGGGTGGATGTAGCGAGTGAGTGTCTCTCGATCGGCTGAAGCCAGGGTACAAGGTGGCAGGTGAAGTTCTGCCTCCTGCCCAGGTTCCCCGCAACGGTTGCCCTCCAGGACCTTTACTGGTCCGGTGTCTGGGGCCCCCGGCCGATCCGACCGGGGAACACCACAGCTGTTATGGCAGGCCGATCAGGCCTCCCATGAGGTACGAGTTGGGTTTCAGACTCCCTTCTGGGTGTTCAGTGGGGGGGCTGTGTGGTGGACACTGAGGGGTGTGGCCTCTCACCCCACGGGACTAGGGGCTGGGGGTGTGGCTTAGGCTGGAGGCTGATATATATGCGCCCCTGAAAAGCACAGGGTAGTGTATAGCGGTATGGTGGTGCTCAATGATAAATGTAATGTCTCATTCAAGACTCAAAGGCTTCGTCATCAATTATTCCTCGCCAAGCACCAAAATATTTAGTTTATTTGTCACTAAAAACTGCTTTTAGTTTGGTATGTACGGGAAAAAGATGTTTAGTCAGTTGATAAGAAACTATCAAGAACTGTCTAATAAGGTATTAAACCGATGTAAGAAATAGAGCAGCTGGGTAAAGACAATACAATCAAAACAAAAGACAAGATGATAAGTAGAAGTTGGCAAAAGTGTTCTCTCATGAAAAAAGTTCCTTTAACTGAGGGTTTTCTTGTCACTGTACACTGTAGATGACCTTTTGTATTACATTTAAGACAAGTGCTTTATCCTTTAAGACAAGGTAAATTGCCTGTATCCGGTTGAGGAGAAGGGACTTAGGATGTTTCTAGAGGTTAAGCTGATAAGAAATATAGGCCAATGACCATTTCCTGCTGTATGAAGCATCTTTAATCAATCTGAGATAGCCATGGATGTGAAAACTAACAGGTGACAGAACGATTCCAAGATCAAGTTTCCTTTGTGATTTGAATGCAAATGAAAGACCAAAGGTCCAAACAGTTTCCTTGTTACTTTATTGCTCATTTCCATAACTATCATGTTTCATTCATTACTGAACAGTCCTTGTGCTGTCAGCCAGTCTAAAATGGTGGCCATATGGTAATGAAAGCTTTTTACATTCACAGCAAGCTGTGGATGAAAACATCAGTAAACTCCCAGAAATATAAATGCTGAGTATGATACTTCAGACTCCACAGTTCAATTATGCAGAGCACTAGAGACACAGTGTCAGTGTTTAAATCCAGTCTAAACAGTCAGTTATTTGATTCAGCCTGCTCCGCCTAATCCTCTTACATTTGCATCTTTGTCAAACTCCTTCACACTGTTGCATATTTCTCTGCCCCATGACTCAACACCTTTGTGAAGAATGAAGACAGCCGTCTGATGCGTGTTGAAGTTACTCGAGGCGGTTACATGATTTGGCATCACGACCAGTTATCATTAGCGAGTGATAGGTTCAGCTTTGGAGGGTAAAACCCCAGCCCTTCCTACAGTTTATATTGTGGGTGTTTTGAACCAAAGGTCACTCACTGGGGTTCACTGACATGTTAATCTATACCTTATTTGGACAACCCCTACACGACGAGCTGTGACTGATGAGCAGCTCGTTCAGCCAGCGGCTCATCCCACCCCGGTGCAGAACTGAACGCTTCAGGCGCTCCTTTGTGCCCACGGCCATCAGACTGTATAAAAGCAGTCTGGATAGGACACAACTCTGACTGCCTGGGGAGCATCTGTGCTACTGCCACCCCATCACTCCGTCTCCGTCACACGTGTGGTGCCCATAACTACCACGGGTCACTTTAGTTCTTCAATTTATTTATTTCTGCTTATGTTATTTTTCTAAAAAATGTATTTATTTATTTTTTCTTTTTTTGTGCTATCTATGTGTAAATGTGTATGTATATACGTGTATATGTTTATTGTGTATATATATATATTTATGTAGGTATGGGTATGTGTGTAAAAATGTATGTATACGTGTCTGTGGAATGTATGGTGACTTATGTGCAAATGTATATGTGTTTGCACTGTCATATGTGTGTATTTATCTTTACTGTTTTTTTTTTGTTTTGTTTTTTTTCTTTTCCCTCTAATGTTGCTGCTGCAACACCCGAATTTCCCCTATGGGGATCAATAAAGTATTATCTTATCTTATCTTATTTCTAATACATTACTTCCTGCCACAGAGAAGTACATGGAATTAGCATTTACATGCAATTTCAAAAGCCATCAGGGTGATGATACTGAGTCAGATGCTTGGGATGAGACCACACCCTCCAAACCCCTTCTGTGTTAGGAGGCAACACATGTGTATTTATTATTATTTACTTCTGCAATACAGAAAAATCATATTTTTCAAATTATGTCACTATGTCGTATTATTTCCAGCATCAGTACTGGTATCTCCCCAGAGAGAAAAGCTTTTTTCAGTGCCACCCATCTGCCCTGTCTTGGTTCTCTGTTTCCAGCTCACATCCTGAACAAACTAATGAGCTTGAAAGAACATCATCTGTTCCATACACCTTAAGCTGCTCACCAGAAAAGAAGTTGTACCACAATAAACCAAGAAGGAACATCAACAAAAGCCAGGGTCAGAGAGCAACGTCCATCCATCTTTCGCCGTTTAATCGTAATCGGGTCGTGGAGGTAGCAGCTGGAGCAGGGAAGCCCAGACTTCCTTCTCCCTGGCCACATGGTCCAGCTCTTCTGGGGGGACCCCAGCCTAGAGACATAGTCTCTCCTGAGTCTTCTCCGTGGCCTCCTCCCAGATGGTCATGCCCGGAATACCTCCCACGGGAGGCGGAGGAGCAGTGACTCTACTCTGAGTTCCTCCCGGATGGCCGAACTTCTCACCTTATTTCTAAGGGAGAGTCCGGCCACCCTGCGGAGAAAACTCATTTCGGCCACTTGTATCCGCAATCTCGTTCTTTCAGTCACTACCCACAGCTCGTAACAATAGGTAAGGGTAGGAACGTAGATCTACTGGTAAATTGACCACAACAGATCGGTACAGAGTCCGCATCACCGCAGACGCTGCTTCGATACGTCTGTTGATCTCCCATTCCATCCTTCCCTCACTTGTGAACAAGACCCCGAGATACTTAAACTCGTCCACCTGGGGCAGGACCACATCATCTGCAAAAAGCAGAGACTTGATCCTGTGGCCATCAAACCAGATCCCCTCAATGCCCTGGCTATGCCAAGAAATTCTGTCCATAAAAGTTATGAGCAGAATCGGTGTCAAAGGGCAGCCCTGGCGGAGTCCAACTCTGACTGGAAACGGGTACGACTTATGATCAGCAATGTGGACCAAGCTCCATCACCAGGCATAAAGGGACCTAACAGCCCGTATAACGGGGGTCGGTACCCCATAGTCCCAGAGCATCCCCCACAGGACTGTCCGCAGGACACGGTCGAATGCCTTCTCCAAATCGAGAAAACACATGGGGATTATTTGGGCAAACTCCCATGCCCTTTCGAGAACCCTGCGAGGGTATAGAGCTGTTTCACTGTTCCGAGATGAGGATGAAAACCGCACTGCTCCTCCTGAATCCGAGGTTCAACGACCCATTAAACCCTCCTCTCCAGCACCGCTGAATAGACCTTACCAGGGAGGCTGAGGAGTGTGATCCCCCTGCAGTTGGAGCACAACCTACGATCCCCCTTTTTAGAGAGCAATGTATGCAGCGCAAATATTAAAGTTATAAATGTATTATGGGACACATCAAAATACAATGGTCTGTCTGCCAGCAGCAACACCCTGCAGCAATTTCTGAATTTATTAGGGACATTCTGCATGTGTCAGGAAAGGCCAACCCTGTGGCAGATTGCCTGTTGCATGCGCTAGTGTGCCAAGTGCGTGTCGGGATGGATTTCTCGGCTATGGCCGCTGACCAGCCTAGCGACCTAAAAGTTCTCACCTGAAGTCGATGCAGATGGTCCTCAAGCTGGAGGAGGTAGTGGTGTAGGAAGGCAGCCCTGCCCTCCTGTGTGACGTCTCTACCAGCTGGGCCTGAACAGTGGTTCCAGTGGCATGGTGTCGGCGAGTTTTCAACTTGGTACATTCCCTCTCGCATCCGGGCATCGGTGAAATTGGTGGGTGCTAAGTTCGTCTGGCTGGGCATCCGTTTCCAATTCCGGCCCCTGGCGGTTTTACCTTGTGCATGTTGACCTGGTTGGCCCTCTGCCACCTTCGCAGGAGTTTATGCACCTGCTCACCATGGTAAATCGGACCACAAGGTGACCGGAGGTCGTTCCGTTATCCTCCACGGCAACCTCAGACATGTCTAGGGCGTTTCTCTCTGCCTGGGTCGTCCGTCTTGGCACTCTGTCTGATATTACTTCAGACAGGGGTCCACAGTTTGTGTAGGTGCTTTGGTCGGTGCTGGCTGAGTTGTTGGGAGCTACGGTACACCGTACAGTGGCGTACCACCTTCAGGCCAACAGCTTGCGTGAACGGTTTCACTGTTCCCTCAAGGCAGCACTGCGAGCAGTGGGCTCGTAAGCCAACTGGGTGGAACGTTTACCGTGGGTTATGCTGGGGCAGCATTCAGTCCAGAAGGATGACCTTTGTGCATCACCTGCCGAGCTGGTTCTGGGTCAGCCGCTGAGGGTC
This sequence comes from Fistularia tabacaria, assembly GCA_901007705.1. Classification (NCBI taxonomy): domain Eukaryota; kingdom Metazoa; phylum Chordata; class Actinopteri; order Syngnathiformes; family Fistulariidae; genus Fistularia; species Fistularia tabacaria. The sequence goes on along the minus strand of CAAKHD010012953.1, from coordinate 25,544 downwards.
CCGGAAGAGTTCTTGTCAGAGAAGTCCGCTCCCTCTATCCATCTGGCCATGTTTCCGGTCGTATCCAACGCAAATATTAAAGTCATAAATGTATTGTGGAACATATCAAAAGACAAAGTTGGCAACAGGCAGCCATTTTTAATGCCTTATTCTGACATGAAAAAGTAATTCTGAAAAATGTTGGCCCTCAGTTTTGAGACGCATGGATCTCCAACCTGAAATCAAATGTGACAGTGACAGGGGCATAAACAAAACCAATTGAGAATGACCCTCGTAGGAGAATTTTACTGTTCAAAAGGAAAAAGTCTTTTGAGTAAAATTGACACAGAATCTACATTGTAAACATGCCTGTATTTACTATGCCTTTACTGGACACTCACTGTTTCCATTGGTGATGATAAAGCGAAACACCAGCTAGCAGCTGGTGCACTGAAATTCACTGAATGTCGGTGCGTCAAACAACCAATTTTCTGGGACAAATTGGTCTCAGCTGATAAAAAAACACACAAAAACAAGGGAAAAAATTGAAAAGAAGTCACAAAAAATTATTAGCCCATATATTTGGAAGAGATATGATGATACATGGTAAATTGGGTGATTGTCATTCTGAGGAAAAACTGCTCTTCTCCCTTTTCACATCCTGGGTGTCTAAAAAAATGTCAGTGTGGCGCCTCTCTTGTATTGTTTTTGTGTGTGTGTGTGTGTGTGTGTGTGTGTGTGTGTGTGTGTGTGTGTGTGTGTGTGTGTTTGGACATACCAGGAGGTGCTGCAAGTTTCACTGTAAAGGAGCAATTGTGAGAGACTTCTTTTCTTGGGCCAAATCATCTTGAGATTTAATCAGACGGGATACTGGTCTTGTCTTTGTTGGCTTGCAGGGGTGGGTGAGTTCATGTCCCACTTAATAGTCAGTGTATTCATAGAGGACAAGACAGGGGTGTTGGGTGACTTCTAAGAAAAGTGTAATATTTAGATCATGTTTTGCCTCTAAAAGTCTCTAGTGGCTTGCGATATGTACAACTTTGGATGCTAAGTCAGTATAGAATAACTTGAACATTAAAGTTAAATTGCAACATTAAACTTAATTCACCATGACAAGTATACAGCAAGCATATCTGCAGTGAGATGACATGAAAAAAGTTATTTGTGCAGACAGCAAAGGCTTGGGATTGATATATTTTGCACCTTTGCTCAAAACTTTCCCTCTGAAATAGTTAACCGGGACCCCAAATCCACCAAACCATGACTTTCCTTACCTCATTGATTCCCAGTTTTGTCATCTGTGTTTCCTGCGTAAGTGGCCCAGAAGAGAAGAGAAAACTCATCGTTGTCTGATGAAAGAAGATAAGAGGGGAACAGAAATAGGGTCAGTGTGACAAGCTTTTCTAGAAAAGAAAGTGGCCTGTTTATTGACACACCGCTGTTTAGGACAGAGCTCAGGGGAGAGCAGGGAGATTCAGCGTTTGTTGGTTCTTATACCTCATACCTGAAATGTACCTTTTTTCTGTGATCCAATTCAAAGATGATAAGCTTCTGTTAAAAAAATATATCGAAACAAAGAAATTGGGCAGCATTGTGCAGTGGTTAGCACTTCCGCCTCACAGCAAGAAAGGTCTAGTGGTTCAATTCCACCATGGGACCTTTTTTCCGGGGGAGGTTACATGCTCTCCCGTGTGTATGCTTAGGTTTTCTCCGGTTTCTCTCAGAAGTCCAAAAACATGTCATAGGTTTGTTCGAGAGCCAAAATTCCCCAGACATGTGAATAAGGGGGATTGATTGTATGTATCTTTATGAGGCCCTGCAAATGAATGGATCATAATAAAATAATAGATAATAATAGATAAACAAACACTTTATATAGATAAATAGCTGGATAAATCAGTATGAGGAATGAATAAATGGACAACTTGAAAAAAACACATAATTCTTGGGTGAATTCAATCCCAGTCTATTACTCATAGGACAACAAGAGGCTTAGTGAGTATACAGCACATCAGTTGACTTCCTACATTATTGGACATTTAAAGTCCTGTTTACTGACTGTAATTTTTTATTTTATTGCAAGATTTATCTACATTTTTAGAAAAGTGGAGGTGAATTAAGCTACAGTATCAGCACTCGGCTGGAGATCAGAGCATTGCAGCTGCAAAGCAGACAATTGTGTCATCAATTGCTGACCAAAATATTAAGGCAGCAAAGATGTTATGAAACAGCTTGCTCTATTTTTTTTATAGTGTAGTAATGAGGTATTTTGTCAGATATCTGATTGGCTGGAAGTTAACTTTGTCTCAAGGTTTCTACCTAAATCACAATAACTTCTCAATGCGGGGGTGATTTTGCTTCCCGGCCAATCACAATCACAAGGCAGTGATCTCATTGGTCAGCGTAGTAGTATTGAGGCTGAATATGAGAAGACAATCTTTTACCAAACAGGGAGAATTCTTAATAGATAATTGACTTCATCTACAGCAACTAACGAGTAGCGATGTGTGTGGCATTAAGAGCTGCATACACACTGTGGTGTCCTTTCCCGGAAAGCACTTTCTGTGGTCTTGAACTGCTTTAAATGATTTACACTACAAACAGTTCTCTGAGAAAGATAGTTTACTCAATTTATATGAGGTCATCAGAGATGCAGATACATTAAACACCATTAACAAATTTATCAGACAATTAAATTGTGCAACCCAGAAGCGATATAGCATAGCTTTGTAATAAGCAGTTGAAAATTGCAGGGTCATGCGTGGTATGCAGGCGAAGTCTCAGTCTACTACAATGCCAATATTTCGCCGGTTGAAGACAGCTGTCATTGTTTTGCACGAAATGTGTTACTTCAGCCAAAACACCTTCGTGTCTTTCGACTGAACAAGTATGAAATAATATCATAAAATCTGAGCGTACTACTTTTGAGCTGTCTAGTTACTGAGTAGGATGCTAATAAGGGGCAAATAATCCTTCGTAATAGCCGCTTAAGAGGCCGCCGTTACCCTGCTTTAGCACTTCATTGACAGTAATGAGACCAGGGGAGCTATATTCAGTCCAAAGATTGTAGTTTTGAGTCTTGGCATAAGTAGCAACCATGGAAAAATATTAAGACAGAAGAGAAGAAAAGACAGCTGAAAATTCACAGAGAAGGCCAGATGCCAGCACAGGCTTCAGGAAGAAAATAATTCATTCCCAGAGGATGTATCACATAACATCAGTGTACACACATTGCTACTCAACTACTGATAGTTCATTGGGAATTATACCAAATACTACCATGGCCACACAATATGGAGCCCATTGTAAGCTTTACCACCTGCGATCCCAGAAGGCATCAGAGATCTGCCATAATAATGACCCCTCCCACTCAATTGAGAGGCTGTACAGTAAGATTAAGCCTGGCATCTTCACAGGATTTAGGCAGGAGACATGGCAAATTGGCGTGGTCTTTCATTATATAGAACCACTAGTAGATCACCCTTGTCTACAAGCGGCCCATCCCTGTGAGATCACAGTATAGGCAATGTATAATAAGCCCAGTCACCAAAGAAAACCATCTGTTAGGCCACCATGAGGGTGTCAGTGTGCCCTCGGGATGAAAATTAAACAAAAGGAGGCCAGTGGATTAATAAGCCTGTCTGGATATGGGATACAGTATTCCGACAGTGTGTCCAGTATTTGAAATTCCATGGTATCTTATTCCAGGACAGTTTGCTCCACTTTTGAAGCGTGGGAAACCAAAGTCTCTGTTTCAAGTATGCCAGACTAGTCAAAAGGCTTTTGAGGTGCTTTTGATTTGTGTGTTAGTGTGTGTGTGTGTGTGTGTGTGTGTGTGTGTGTGTGTGTGTGTGTGTGTGTGTGTGTGTGTGTGCGCGCGCATGTCACAGCGTCCAGTACAGCACACCCCATGAGCTCTACAGCTGAGGTCATACTGTAACTTCCAGCCTAATGTCAGCAGCAACCTCAGTGATCTCTAGGAGCAGAATGAAAGTGATTTCTGCTTCGAACCTGTTGTACTTTTGCATTGAAAATGACCATGTGTTGTGAGGGTGGCATGAGGACACTGTGGTTAACACTCTACCCTCAACCAGGAAGGTCCTGGGTTGGATGCCATCTTGTATCTTTCTGTCTGGAAATAGCAGTCTCTGTGCCTGCCAATTCGATCTGTCTTCCTCCCACAGTCCAAAACATGCAGCATGTTAACAGAAGACTCAAATTGCAGGTGTGAATGAGAGGGTGAATGATTGCATGTCTTTTTATGTGGCCATATGATCCACTGGCATCTGTTCCAGTTTAAACCACAGCTCGCTTGGAACAACTCTCATGACAGCTTGAATTTGTACCCTTGCTAACCTGTGTGCAGGATAAGCAGTATAGATAATAGTTTTTGGAAGAAGCAGTAGGACCTCACATCATATCCGAATGTCGCTCCTGCTGGAACATCAGCATGTTATTGGACTTGTAATACTGAGCAAAATATCCTGCACAGAATGACATCAGCCAATAATATTTGTCATTTATGAATTCAGTGCTCATATAAGTTTTTTTAAAGTTTTGATAAAAATACAAATTCCTTAAAAACAATGAATACAAAATGTTATGTTATTAAACTAAAATTCAAAACATCATCTGTTTAGTTAGTCAGTTATAATTAGTGAGCCTCTCTTTTACTTCTAACGTTAAAGTGGAAATAAAATGTTTTGAAGAGTTGACAATAAATGGTCAGGGCTGAAATACAGCAGAAGATATATTGATAGTTATATAAACATAGAAATTGTGTTTACTTTTTTAACAGCAGACCAAAACTAAGTCATTCATTCAAGACATGAGGGACAAAAGACGGGTTGAAAACCACAGAGCCGAAGGATCCAACGTTGCATTAGGCACGAAGGGCACCGAGTAAGAAGCCACCCTGGCGGAGGAGGGGCCCCCCTGTCATCACCAAGACCCAGTCCCCACCACCTCACACTGAACAGAACCACGAACAGAGACTATGGGGTCAGCAAGCAAGAACAAGATCAAATGGCCAAAATCAAACAACACAGAGGCATGGCACACATTGGACACAGATCTGACCAAGACACTGGAGGAAGCGTTGCCTGGAGACGTCGAGGCAAAGCGTAACCTGTTTGGGGAAATAATATACCAGACCTGTAAGCACAGGTACGGTGACATTATCCCCAAACAGGGTGCTGTCTCAAGAGAAAAGGTTGCGGGAAAAGGAGATTACACAGATTGTGCAAAGGCGCTGACAACTCCAGTAACGCAGCTAGAGAGAGAAGGCCTGAAAGTCCTATGGGAAGAGGTCAGGCAAAGGCTAGTCAGGCTTTACAAACCTGAACGCATCCGCAAGTGCCCCAAACGGAGGCAAATAGAGCAAACCAGCTTCTTCAAAGACCCTTTCAAGCCAGGCAGCTGCTGGAGGAGAAGAGCGAGAAGCTGGAAACCAACAGGGAACAGATGGAACAGCATGCTAAAAGGCAGTAGAATGGGAACGGGGCATCCCCTTAGGAACACCGGGGTATGTGCCTCAGCCTATGCCACCAACAGCTAAATTTAACACCATGCCTCCCAAGCTTAGCAAGGTCAGGCAAGTTGTTCAGAAAGCAAGGTCCACTTCTGCCCGTGGCCCAATGGAGTCTCCAATAAGCTCTACAAGAACTGGCCCAAGGGGCTAGCACTACTTTGGTACCTGATGAGAACTGCATGGAAGAAACAACTTATCCTATCAGATTGGCAAAGAGCAGTGGTCTGGTAAACGTAGAAGGAAAGATCTTCTTCTCTGTATTTGCTCGAAAGGATGACCACTTATCTCCTAGAGAATGGCTACATCGACACCAACTGCCAGAAAGCAGGCGTCCCGGGCTTCCCAGGGTGTGTAGAGCACTCCACAATGATCTGGGACTAGATCCAGAAGGCCAAACGGGACTAATGTTGGCAATTGTTTTCAAACACTTTTTTTCCTTGATTGTCCTTGAACTGTCTTTGCATCACAAAGGCATATGAACCCCAGTGGGAAAACATTTGTATGACCAGTCACACATCCAAGTGAGTAGGAAGTAGCAGCACACACACAATTAAATACACATTTTTTGCTCTGCTTTTCGCTATTTATAGATCAAGTGTCTTAACAGTTTAATGAGTCTGTTTGTGTGAGTGTGTGAGTGTGTGAGTGTGTGTTTGTGCGCATCACGTTTGTGTGTGTGTGAGTACGCACGTTTTTCTGTGAAAATCATGTGCATCATGCTGCCACTCATCTCTCAAGCTGATTCAATCAACCCTCTTTCATTTCGCAAGACTGGTTATCCATTAACTCACTCCACACTCGCTCTATCCATCTGTTTCTTTCTTTATTTCCTGCTGTTCCTCCAGTTATCTCTGCTCATCCTCTTCTTTTTTATAATTCCTGATCTCCTTCTTCTATATGCAACATGTCCAAGTCACATGACCCCGGCATATACGAATATCCATGGAGGAAAAAGATAATAATTCACAAACCCTTTTTAGAGAAAGTGTTACACCTGATGTAGGGACGAATAAAAAAAAAAGAACAGCATGGCACACAATTGAACAAAGAGATGATATATGTGAGAGAAGATGTTTAGTAAGGTTTCACATCATTTGTCTCTTCAACCTATTACAATGTCTTCTTCTTCTTCTTTTCCTTTCGGCTTTTCCCTTTCAGGGGTCGCCACAGCGAATCAACCTCCTCCATCTAACCCTATTCTCTGTATCCCCCTCTCTCACACCAACTACCTTCATATCTTCTCTCACTACGTCCATGAATCTTCTCTTCGGTCTTCCTCAAGACCTCCTGCCTGGCATCTCCAATTCCAGCATCCGTCTACCGATATAGTCCCTATCCCTCCTCTGTACACGGCTGAACCATCTCAGTCTGGCTTCTCTGACCTTCTCTCCAAAACGTCTGACATGAGCTGTCCCCCTGATGAACTCATTTTTGATCCTATCCATCCTCGTCACTCCTAAAGAGAACCTCAACATCTTAATTTCTGCTACCTCCAGCTCTGCCTCCTGTCTTTTGTTCAGTGCCACTGTCTCCCAACCATACAGCATCGCTGGTCTCACCACTGTTTTGTAAACCTTTCCTTTCATTCTAGATGAAATTCTTCTATCACAAAGCACCCCTGAAACTTTTCTCCACCCATTCCAACCTGCTTGAACGCGTTGCTTTCTCTCTTTTCCACACTCTCCATTGCTCTGGACTGTTGACCCTAAGTACCTGAAATCCTCCAACTTCTTAATCTCCACTCCCTGTAGCCTCACCGTTCCACACGGGTTCCTGTCATTTACACACATATATTCTAACCTTCATTCCTCTCCTTTCTAGAGCAAACCTCCACCTCTCAAGACTTTCCTCAACCTGTTCCCTGCTCTCACTACAGATCACAGTATCGTCTGCAAACATAAACCTAATCCATATATAAATCAATACATGAATGAGACATCAAACCTGATGCCTACATTCTGCTAATACTGGTGTTGTTGGTGAGCTTTTGCTTGGTATTAACTCTGTAAAGCCCACTGCTTTTAGCTGTGATGGGGTCTATCTGGAATTTTCAGCAGGTTTTTTAAGACTATTAAAATTGATTTAAAAAAAAAAATCAGCACAATGTAACCACAACCAGCCGTATTATGCTGCAGATGTCATCCACCAACTAAAAATACGAAGGTTGGCAGCGAATAAAATACAACCAAAGCACAAAAGTGCATTGAATAAATCAAGGAACCATTCAAAGTATTTTCCATTAAAAATGAAAATTTCTGTTTCTCTCCAGGATTTAATTGTTCAACAACTGTCGACTAGTGTTAAAATTGGTAATTAAAGCTACGATGACACATTTTTTATGGTGATTTGGCTTGAGGAGCATAAATGTTCCACATACTTCTTTTATACAGCAGTCTAGTGATCTATAAAAACAAAGATGGACATTTTTTTCAAATTTTTTTCAGTGCTTCATTTGAAAAAATGAAAAGCATGTTTTGGAGTTGCTCTTCTCATTTAAAAAAATGTTTTGGTCTCTTCTCAACATTTTGTCAAGGTTTCAGCTGATACTGGACCCATCTACAAGAACCGTGACACCCAAATTAATACCCAGATCCTCGTGCCATACTCCAGCACCAATGAAAATGATGGAATGTCCTTGGCACGTACAATATTATTATCATGTGCACGTGTGTGTGTGTGTGTGTTTGTGTGTGTGTGTGTGTGTGTGTGTGTGTGTGTGTGTGTGTGTGTGTGTGTGTGTGTGTGTGTGTGTGTGCGTGTGTGTGCATGCATCTGTGCATGATCACACAGGCTGGTACATAGTTATACCAGCAATAGCGCAGGGGTTTTGTGATTCTCAGGATTCCTGGCCTATAATTTCATGATTAAAGTAAACCTTTTTACTCACTTGTTCTATCTCTGTCTCTCTGAACATAATATATTTTGAATTTCAGTGACCAGCTATTTCTGATAACACCTTTTCAGAAGGCTAAGAACCAACCTCGAAAGAAAAAAGGTGGGGGGGGGGACATCCGAATGTCACATTCAGCAATTACTGTCAATTGGCATAAAGGAGAGTAGACAAGCAAGGGGTGAGTCATGATGCAGCTACTTTCTGGCTTGATATCACACTGGAATGTCATATGACCTTGATTGCATCCCAATCATCTTAATACTGATTTATTCATTCATTCAATCATTCATTCATTTGTTTGTTTGTTTGTTTGTTTGTTTCGTTCGTTCGTTCATTCATTCATTCATTCATTCATTTATTTATTTATTTATTTATTTATTTATTTATTTATTTATGCCAGAGGGCAATTGATATCCGTTCTCCCCCTCTTGGACTGTAAACCTTACGAAAGGTGAATATCTAACTGAAAAGTTATCTTACCTGTTTGGTTTAAATAACCAACATAGGTTAGCAGAAAACACATTTCTGAATGTGAGGCTTTCTCAGAGATATGTTCTGTATTGACATTTACTTGTGAAATATTCTTCGTGTAACCTTTACATCATCAGGATGCCTGGAGGTTGTTGCATATTTGTTTGTTTATTTGTTTTGTTTGCTTTTTCCTACAAAGTCCTTGGAGCTTCAGATTGCTCCCCTGAATCATTACATGACCACAACGTACTGATGATCATTAAGTCAGAAAATGCACGCAGCACTTTCAGTTCAGTGTTGCTCCACTCTGAAATCATCTCACTTTATTCGAACTGACAAATTTCTTCTTGTCATGCTGAGCTTTTTCTCTCACACCTTGATGCTACAATTTATTTTACTTATTGATTGAATGGACAATGCAGTCATTTAATGATGTCTAAAAATGTGCCAGTTTGGTAAAGTCTTAGACAATATTATTGCCCTAAAGGTTGCTCAAATTATCTATATAATTGCAGACATCTGTGTGTTTATGCGATCAAGCTCAAACATAAAAACAAACTGATGGACAAAAGTGAAAGTGAATATATCATTGTCTGTGTTGTACTTTAAAAGCACCCATTTTGAATTCATTTAAAACAGTTGCCTTTTGGAACAGATATGAGTGAATAAATCATTCTTATAATAAATGGTGTATAAGCCACCAGTTACAGGTTTCGTAATCATATGCAATGACCTGAAAAATGTCAATTATTTTTTTTTTCCGATCAGATCTCATAGATTTATATAAGCAGCTCTGTGTAGATCTCATTGACTGTAAAGTGAACACGTTGCTAATTTCACTCTGTGGATCTCCACCAATCAAGATGCATAATTAAATCTGCAAATGCAATTTGCATTTGAAATATCAATCCTCCCTGCTTATTTAGTCACACCCTTCCACTTAATCATGTATTCTAATGTGCTGCAACATGTGAAATGCAATTCTTTTTTAGCTGCTCCCTGTTGTGAAGAGACAGCGCAATGGGAAAAGAACCGAACTGAGTTGCAAGACTAGAATGAGATTAGATGACCTTAAACTGGGGTTTGCAGAAGTACAACTAAATTCAAGTGTCTGTTTTCAAAAATCCACAGCAAGAAATGTCATGTCTTAACTGCTCGAGAAATTTAGTTTTTTCTCTTCAGTAAATTTATCTTGTAATGCTTGCATTCACTGCTTTTTCTCAATCACCTCATGTATGTATGAATATACGTATGTATGTATTTGTGTATGCATTTCCAATCCAAGACGAGTGCATCAGTACAAGACCAGCCACGCATCCCACTTCATGGTTTACGGGGGGAGGAAGAACATGGGCAACAGCCACCTGTGACATTGGAAGTCCAAACCCCTGTCCAGGATGATAGTGACTAACAGACCTGGTAATCAGATTACATGCTGTAGGCAGCAGAAATATATATATATATATCAAATACTGAAACAATACTCATGGTAAACAGATCCAGTACATCACTGTGGTTTAATGCACTCACCTGAAATAAAATGAAACACAAGAAACTCAACATATATTGTCTTTACCTCATTTATCACTGATGGCACCTTCAATGGCTGACGTGTTTGCTCGCTCCGCAGCCAAATGTATTGCGGACAGCAGAACAGTAATTTCGTGGTCCTGGACACTGTAAGATGACAATAAAAGCTTCTTGATTCTTGATATAGATGACATTAAAATGTTTTTTTTTTATTGGGGGGTTCTCTTTGGTTAGTTCTTTTATTCAAATCCAATGGATAATAATTCATATGGGAAGGTAATTTGTGTTGCTGCTGACATACCGATTTATTGATGAATTCCACAAACACAATTAATTTAGTGATATAATGAGATCTTTCCATTTTAAATGGATGTAATCAGCTAATATATCTGGCCTTTGCATTTTCCTATTTTCATAGATATTCATCATCAGTAGGACCTAAATAAAGAAAACGTCAAAATTATCTTTGAACATAAGGTAGTGTTTGCACATAGCACATCATCAAAAGAGAACAATGGGTTTATTAAGGTGTAAAACAGATCCATTATACTTTTAAGATGTTAATTTTTGTGATGAGTCGTAAAGCTCTGTTGCATATCCCTATTTTGATGAAACTGGAGAAAAAATGCCCAACTCGGATTTGAGAGCAACAAAGAAGAATAATGCCTTTGTCCGCTGCTGCTCCAGTCTCGATGTTTCCATCCAGAAGCAGCACATTGGTATCTGTGACATCCATTGTATTTTACATCCTAACTCTTCCACCCATTCTTTCCTTGCCTCCACTCATTTCCTTTCGACAACATTCGTCACTTTTTGCCCTCATAGGTCATGTGGAAGGGGATTCCAATCTGCTGAATTTGATCATATATACATGCAGAGAGAGTCAGGCAGGTGTAGGCGAATTGAGGCAGTAAATAATAGATGGCTGAATAGAATCTGAATAATTAAAAGTAGCAAAGATGAATTTGCTTTTTCGGCAATCAGATAGGTGTCCTGACTGAATTCATCCAAAAGAAAGTGGTCTATTATAGATTCAGGGTTATATATATGGATATGTGCAGTTATTTGCTGTTTCTTTGTGCCTCCCCGCAACTAAGTCTGGTGAACATGGAGACAAAACCGCCCGCATGCTTGATGTATCCAAATGGCTTCAGTGAATAGAATGAATAATAGATTGTGATTGTATGTGTTTTTTGTGTCTGCATAGTAGAGAGTGGTGGCGGGATATGGGGTTGTCTGAACCAATAACATCAAAGTGTTCCGTCTGTATGGTAGTTGTGAAAATAAACCCCCCAAAAAAAGAGTTGAAACTGCCTGTCAACCTGGCCTTGTCTGCCGAGCTTGGTGCTTGTTTTCAGCGCTGGACTAGCTTGTCTTCCTCTTGTGGGATCTTCTGTGGAAAATCAGGGCCTGAAAACACGGTCAATAGTGCCAGACATGTCCTTGAAGATTGCAATCAATACATAAGAGACCCGGCATCCACATGCACTACATTAATATACAAACATTCTTAAAGTTAAAGAAACCACGAATACCTGTAGATCAGTTATTTTTTCAAGGAACGGTCTTCCTTAAGCCTTGGGATTTCCTGTGAAAATACGGTGAAAATACGGTGCGCACTGGTCTGTGACAGCGCACAAAAGGCTTGTGCTCATTACCGAAAATTGAAACCGTGTCATCGCTCAACCTCATCCCTCTGTTTCCTGTGCCACCTTTACCCGTACGCACTCTCTATCCTGGGCTCTGTCTCCCCTTCCCACTCGGTCTTCCTCTCGGCTGTATCCCTTGTCCTTCTCTTGTCGGTGAAGGCCAGCGCCTCTCGCCTGGGTGTCCATTGACCAACCAGTCTTCCATGGTTGGTTCCCGGGTTTCTGTCGGCGATGTATGCCAACACCTTCCGCCTGGCGGGCCGACCCCGACCGATCTTCTCCAATCGATGTATGCTCAAACCTTCCGCTCGTCCGCCTGTCCCTGAATGGGCCTCTTTAATCGGTATGTGCCAGTCTTTTCGCCTGGCCGCTGGTTCCCGACCGGGTTTCTCTCTCGGGCAAGTTTGGTTGCCGGTGTTTCCCTTGACACCACCACTCAGCGGAAGCTGTTCACTTGCCATCGGAGTCCTCCCGACACGACGGCCGAGTGATGAAGGTTCATCCGTTTCTAAGACCCCGGTGGGGGCCAGAGTCCTCCTGACACTGACGACAGTTCTCCTGTCGCCAATCCCGCAACCCCTTTCTCAGTAACTGTGCTTAGAAACCCGACACATTGTAAACTTGCCTTTGTTGAGCACTACCTGTTTTCGTCCTAATTTTTGTCTGCGCGTGAGATCCGACACAGAAACTTGTAACTTGACCAGCAACCAGGGTCCACCTAGCTTTTCGCCTATCGCAGCTAGGATTTGCTTTAGGTTAAGCCCTAAAGTATGCGACTCCAAACGCACCAGTATTGAATAAGAGGGGCGAAAAAAGTCTGTTTGCGAAAAATAACATTTAGAAATATGTTAAATTTGGCCTGTGTGTTATTTCCATAATTTCAACAATTTTAATATGGATTCTGTATAAAATGTTGACTCACATATACATGTATGATTTATTTGATATAATAGATATTTGTGCATGAAAACATCCAATGAATTTTGTTTAAAAGTATAGTTTTCTTTGATGCGGCTTTATAGCAAGAGTAAAGTCAATTGGTAAATGTAAGTAAGAATCTCAAGGGTGCAAAATATTTGTTTTGTTGTGAAAAGTTAATTCATATGTATAAATAACATTTCCACAATCACCTGGGAAGAGGCACTTAAGCTTTGTTTGAGGAAACTGTTAAAATGCCATTGCTGCGTAACATTCCTCTAATCTGTTTGATAACAACATACTTCAAAATATTAAACAATCTTCACTTGTCAGCTTATTTCTGCAATGTGGTGTGTTGATTTGAAAAAAAGGTGCAGCTGCTCTCAATCTTCAAATTTGGACACAATGACCAAATTGGCCTTAAGAATTATGGCATGACCCTTCTGTTTGAATTGGATAAATTTAATCCTTCAGGGATTTTTTTTCCATGATAAACAGTAAAGGGGCTCTTATAATTTCCTGTGGTGCAACTAAAATAACGCAGAGCAAATCAGCAAACACTGGAATGGCTTTTCCTGCCGCGGACAGTTGTGGTCCTGGACTGACACGGTAGTCTTTTTTGCATAATCTAAAAGGATAAAATCATGTACCAAATATAGCATTCACATTTTGAGGTCACTGGGAACAATATGTCTGCAGCGGCACATAAAAGCTGCGTTTACATGAATATTTGATCGTTTATGCAATCCATTGGGTAACGATAAGACATTTCAACAAGTAAGTGGTAATTGGATAATTGATGGTTCAGTGTGAGTAAAAAAAAATGGTCTGACTCATGGTCATATTTCTGTGGCTCTACATTTTCCTCTGTAAAATATAAACAATCAGCATCTCGTAGCGCACTCCACAAACCTGCTTACTTCAGGTCAAAGAGGATGAATGTACCTCTCAAGATGAACTGCATGACGTGTGAACAAGGATTTCATATGCTGTCGTGTTTCCTTGTGCTAACAAAGTCATATTCTGCTTCAAATTTATCTGGTAATTATGTTGAATTGTTCTGAAAACAAAGCTAAGCAGCCAATGTAGTGCAGTGTAAACTGGACCCCTCTTGCCTTTTCTTTAACATACACACACACACAAACACAAGGGAAAAATTAAGGGTTGAGTGTGTCATAGAAGGATATATCTGCTATTTGTCTGGGGAGCAGAGGGAGCAGGGCGATGACACTATGACCTTTTCTGTACTAACGGTGAGTTCAACTGTATTCTATATACAGTTTGACAGAGTCTTGGAGCATAGTGTTAGCTTTTTTGGCTTTTTTAATTTGATTTCTGCCAGCTGCCAATGGCTGCCAATACAAAGACATAAAAAAATGCTTAAAAGAATTAGATGAATGCAAAAATGTTTTTTCCCATAACTGGGATTTCATGTTTAAGATTGAAGAATATCTGTCTTACATGTGTCAGTCTAAGAAGTTTGGCTTTGTTACATGCTAAGTTGTACTTTTTTTCCTTGAATTTCAGGCATACCTCAAGGTTCAGATCTGGGTCCTGGCCTCTCTTGTAATTATCATTGTGATGTTAATGGCTTGATTCTGTTCTGCTTTGCTCAATCATACAGCAGACGCTGAGAAACTGCAGTTCTCTTGAAGTGTTCCTTGCTGTGTTCTCACAGTATTCAAGTACATATCAATTATTAAAAAACTAAATTATGTTTTCTTCTTCAACTAGAAATACTGATGAAAATTTACATCAAAGTTCCATGCTTATGATCTTCTCTCCTAGTTGTCTTTTTCTTTTCTTTTCTTTTCTTTTCTTTTCTTTTCTTTTCTTTTCTTTTCTTTTCTTTTCTTTTCTTTTCTTTTCTTTTCTTTTCTTTTCTTTTCTTTTCTTTTCCTGCCTTTCCTTGTCTCTTGCTCAACGGTGATACCTCTAGACCTGACCCATCACTCACCTCTTAGATTCATTACTGGCAACAGTTCTGACACTCAGCGTTGTTTTTTTCACATAATTTATGTTGGCCTTCTATTGCTGAAAGATGGAGTGATATTTACTTGTATTGAAATCTCTCCTTACATCAGATTAGTGTTTATGAGATGTTAATTGAATTGGCCTTTTCTCTCCAAATGATTTAGACTTGAAATGCCTTTTAGTAATCTCTAAACTCTGACCTTTTGCCCTCTTTAACTGATTTAAGAATTAGATTTCGAGTGACTGGCACAGCTGACCGTATATTTTCATATTCGGTTGGATCTTTATTGTGTTGTTTTTATTCCCATGTCATATATTAAAAACTAAACACTGAAAGAAAAGAAGGCAATGGTCACTTAAAACATGTATATGTTCGATAAATAAATTGATGATGATGAGCTGATCTCTATTTCAATTTGGTTTGTTTCCTGAGGACACTGGGACATTTGTCACTGATACCACTGGTACCAATTTCAAATGAATCTCCAATAAGATCATGTGCAAGACTTGACTGGACTTTGGGTTTGGTCTTCCACATGTGGGTCCACAAAACAGTAGCACTGGATACGTCTGTTTTGGCCCTGAGCTGCTCAAATGCTGAAAAACTACAATATTTTTTCATCCTAAATAAATATGACCAACCATATAAAAATTACGAGTGTTTAATGGGTCACCTCTCAGTAGTTATGACTCTCGAAAATGCATCTACTGTTTCAAATTAACCTTTTTCTTGGTGATGGTGTGGACAATGTCTATCACTTGAAAGACACGCATAAAATTTACAAAACACGCCTCCGTGTAAACATAAATCCAGGTTTCAAAATACACCTAAAAGCTTCAGGGCCACAGGGGGAATTCTTCTTTTGCATCTTTTAGTGATCCGATATGGATGTAAAACAAAAAGAATTAAGGCCATTATAATTTGCTTTTGCTCATTAAACCCTCTGAGTTTGCAGAGATTTCTTTTCAAAACGCTGACTTTTGTCTACCATTTAAGTGAACAGTGTTGTTTTTTTAATCGGTTGACACTCTAGAGCTGTTTTTATTCTCTCCCATGTGAAAAGTATGAGAAGTGCATTCAGCCCAGCCTTTTTATATCTTTGTCTGATCATTAAGAAGGAAGTTTTTATATGAAAAGTAAAGTGGAGCCAGAAGGAAAGCTGCATTTTGGTTGGCTACATAATATATCCAAATTGCTGATACGAACAATGACGGAGGTGCAGGGGATATGAACTGATAAGTGCAAACAATTGACTTCGGGTCGGTGACTACAAAAACTACTAAAACATTTTATTTCATGAAAATAGCAGCAATTTGCCTTACAAATATGTCAAGCTATTGTAATTTGTGGGAATGTAATACCAGTACTCATGGTATCTGTTCGCTTTTAGCGGACAAAACACAATTCATGGTGAAACACTTTTCACAAACCCACAATTACCTCATTAAGTTCTACCAGCTGTATGTTCTAAAAAACTTTCATATTATT
Organism: Fistularia tabacaria; assembly: GCA_901007705.1. Classification (NCBI taxonomy): domain Eukaryota; kingdom Metazoa; phylum Chordata; class Actinopteri; order Syngnathiformes; family Fistulariidae; genus Fistularia; species Fistularia tabacaria. The sequence continues at coordinate 9,111 of CAAKHD010012953.1, read as the reverse complement.
TCTGGAAGATGTGCCCGGGAAGACGAAGACATGCATTGTCTAGTGTGGGATTATGACATGTATTTTGAGTTTTTTTTGGAGTCTTACCATCTTGAAACAGGATGGAACCAAGTGGTGCCGTTACAATGAAATTTTCCAATAAAATACGTATCAAACCCCAGCTCCCAGAAACAACAAAAACGATAAAACAACAGCATATTATTTGGCAATAACAATTAGGTACTCATTAAAATGCACTCTGACAAAAATAATATTTGATAGAGACATTCCAGAAGACTTTAGCTGAATTTGTGAATAATTTTCTTTGCTTTACTAGTGCACAATTTTTTGTGTTATAGTTTGTGTGTGTGGATTTATGTGGGGATGTGTTGGTCATGCTCAATGTGTTTGACAAAATGATCTGTCTTCTCCTCCTGTCAAATTTTGACTCGGGCCAAAAAAATCATAATGTCATAGATATATAATCACATCACAGGGACAGACGGTTTGACAGAGAGGTAAACACTCAGAAAAGACAGACGCAGCAGAAAACAAACAGGCAAGCTGGTTCCAAAAATACACAACATTCAATCCCAGTAGCACAAGCGCATGTGAGGTAAAATATTTATTTTTTCATCAGCTATGTCCAACATTTGAAGGAAAAAATATATTAAAAAGTCAAAATCACAATGCTCAATAATTTTAGGATAAATTTTAGGATCCTCAAGTCACCTTCCCGCTCACAAAATGCTTCAGTTCTAACCGTGTCTTACAGTATTTCCTATGTATTTATCGCTGATGTAAAACTGTAAGCTTGGTGTCCTTCAGAAGTGAGCAAGGCAGGTTGGTTCCTCACAATTAGTTGTTTTTGCCCTGGTAACCAATGCAGTCTCAAACTACACTTTGCAAGCAAGTATTCACTTCAAGATATGAAGACCAGAGTTGTAAAAACCTTCGATGCTGAGCTAGGTAATCAAGACTATAATTCATTCATAATTAAATTATTTTAAATGTATTATTTATTTTATTACTAATAATGGATTTGGGAGAGGAGAAAGGTTATATCTGTCTGAAATTTACATTCTCATTTGTATACTGCCCACTGATCTGATCCACAGTTTTCCAACCTCAGCAGCTTCATACATAGTACCAAAACTTAGATTGATTGTTATGTTTGTCATTAATTGATTTCTATCATGAAGAAATTCCATGCTCCAATGATGAAGTGGTAAAGGGATGTCAGTGAATAGGAGAGCAGATGAAAAACACAAGCTTGAGTGAATTTATTGAGGTTTCTTCCAATAAGGCCAGATTGCATAGACCAGACAAAAACAAACTTCCTCCCTGCTCTAAATGTGCTCTATTTTGATATCAAACAGCTCCTATAATCTGCATGTTATTTGTTTTATTCATGTATCTTTTTTATGCAAATTTGGGGTCCTCTGTGTTGTTCCTTACCTGTAGGCGTTGAAATCCATGAAGTCACATGAAACATTCATTCATTCATTCAAAACTGACTAGAAAATTTGAGCACTTTATCTGACCTCGTATTTCCAGAACTGAACTCAAACAATGAGCCCAATAAAAGACCTCCAGCTCCAATTCCCATCTTTTGAATTGTATGTGCAGCCTTTGTTAATGTGTTATACTACTGATTTGTTTATGCGTGTGGGTACGCATGAATGATGTTCATGCTTTGGCATATGTCTTGTAAGGCAGAAAATGAGTGCATGGCATGCGTTCTCGGATTTCAGATATAAATCCCAAGCCGCCTGACTGTCCCACCGTAGGGCAGCAGTTTGTATTCATAAACATAATGCATATCGATCCCTTGATTTGTTTCCAAAGGCAAATCAGTCTGGGTGTATGCCTGTCTCTGATTCACTCCACGATTGGTTATCTGTTTCCTATAATTCTAATACAAAATATGTCTCTATGAGATAGTTGAAGTAATAGAACCTCATAAAATGCATGTATTCTGCCCCTGGAGATAATGGCACTTTTTCTTATAATATGTTACTATGTAGGCATTAGTGACAAACCTGAAGAAATAGCACTTTTCTTCATGCCCTACAGATGACAAATAATGGAGACGGAATTTTTCCTTTCACATATAATTCAGTCTCACTTGAAAAGTTTTGTACAACTTAAACACTTAAACAAGGGTGCTTAACTGGCTGCTGTTCGAAATTGATCATCAGTAAATGTTTTGCTCTTTACCTCAGTCAAGACCAAAACAATAATAATCTGACCAGCAGGGCTGCTTCATTTTTTCTTCTGAAAGGGATTGCCCTGAAATCACATGTACATCCATAAAGAAACAAAGTACTGGACTCCTCCTATTTCCTACAGTAGCGTTGTACCCTTGAGGTTTATTCACTTTTATTTTATTAATTTTAAGGCCAAGGAAAATCCTTGCTCTTCTCATTCTTTTGTAGACTCGTCAGTGCAGTGTTCAAGGCTCTGGCAGTTGAAATTTATAAACAAGCTCTCTGTGGCCAATCAGTTCATTTGGTAAAGCTTTGAATCCTCCCAACCCTGAACAAATGTTTGCCTACATTTGTAGGCAGAAGACATGAGCAAAATGAAGGCAGAGAGGGAGTCATTTGGCTTAAAATGGCTCCTCTTACTAGTTAATGAAAATGATTGCATGCCTCTGCTGCAAGAGTCCAACAGGTTTGCTCCTTCAGCCAGACTGTGCTGTAGTTTGTTTTTAAAGTTTTAGGCTGGAAAATAAGGGTCCACGTAACCTGTCTACAGAGTGCACACACATGATCTTCAGCTCTGGCATAAAATTGTTGCTATATTCAAACAAAGACATACTTTCCCTGCTGATCCACAATTTGTTTACATCATGACTTCATCATTGTAGATCTCACTTCTGACAGGACCCCACATTATCTGGCCTGAAACCATATATTACTGCTGAAAACTGAGGCGCTAGAGAGACTAAACTTGCTCACAGTGTCCTGTGACTGTGCATAAAACTAGACATCTGAGGGTGATCCTCTTTTTTTTTTTTTTTTTTTATAACACTTGGCATGTTTACTCAGAATGATTTAAAAATTCAGTTAAATACTTAGGTTTTCACAAAATGAGAAGTCAAAAGATTGGAGTCTGAAATGACAAATTCAATATGTAAGAAGATGCTCATTCAGTTTTACATCAGTGAAATTTGACTCCTGTCTTTAACCTGTCCTGGATATACCACCCAAACCAGGCAACCACTTGGTAATGCAGTCAGGGGTCCAGAGTCTTGCTCAACACTCCAACATCTAGGAGCTCAAACCACGACAATTTGGTTTCCAGACAACCCCTCCAACTACCAGAGTCACACCACTCCCATGAGAATTGTTTAAAATCATTTTGCCTTGCATACTTTTTGGTTTGTATGCTGTAATAGACATTTAAGATGTTTTTCTGAGCTTTGCAGAGCTGTTCTTTGATATCAAAGATCCTTGAGTCAGAACAAGTACCACATGGTTCCTCCAAAAAAATTTACAATCTAAACTATTTGTCTCTTTAATAATTCCATCAGGACACTACTTGGAGACTTAAGATCTTAATTTAGAGCTTCCAGCATCGCCTCTTGAATTTCCTGAAAAGAAAAAAAAAAGATCCCACCCTGACCTAATCAGAATACTTTATTGATTCACAAGGGGGAAATAGTTCCAACATGGCCCAACATCAACCAAAGAAAAGACCAAACAAAAACAACCAGTCATACCTTTATGTATAATGACTTTTTTTTTTTTCAAATTTAATCATAAGAGCTCTTACTTTATACATCATATCCCACACATTCAAAAAGATGAAGATGTGGGATGTGATTGTTTGTGTGTGTGTGGGGGGGGGCACTGCAAAAATCTTAAATATAATCTCTTATTCCCAGTCAATTGAAACTGAATGTAAGACTAAATCCAATAGATATTCTTGTTAGTTGAATGTGTCACATCTTGGGTTTTACAGGCTTCTATGACTGGAAATATATCAGGTAACTCTTCTTAGCGCTAGATTTAGATTGCATCATGTAGTTGTCAATTTATCTACAGAGGCGGTAATAACAGTAGACTGAAGCCAAATATGAGTCATGATTACTGGGATATATGAAGATGTATGTCCGGTGCCCTTGTCACTTTAAATCAAGCAATTCATTTAAATATGAATCTGTCACCTTGCCTATTATCCTAAGGTAGTTATGGTGCCTTTCGTTATGAAAAAACATGAAAAGGAGTTGGAATTACCAAGAAATCAGCAAAGCCGTGATTTAAAAACCTTCAAATAAATGCCAAAAGTTTGACAAACACTTTATGCAATCGCAGCATCTGTTCGTGTTCATGTTTGAACATTTACCTGATTTAATATGCCATTCTACACACAGGAGTGCCCATATTGTTTTAGTAAAAGAAATTGGTTTCGAGACTAAATAAGTAGAGAAAAACCAAAACTATTTCATTACCGGTTAATAGTATTTAGAAGTGAGCAGGAGAGAGAGCGTTGTTTAAATTTAGTGTTAGAGGTGCCAGTATGTAAAAAGCTCCTTTTAAAACCAAGCTGCATCCGGAAGCCAATATTCACCTTTTCTGACCTCATTGTTTTAAAGCTTTGCTGAGTTGGAGTTAAGTCCAAGTCATTTCCACTATTTAGGCTAAAGCCTGTGAAAACATCCCAGGGGGCCAGAAGACTCATTAAATGTAGGGACACCAAGGCCTCAAGAGTTGCCACCAGGACCCCAGGTCTTCATTGTAGCAGACCTCTGACCTCCCATCTGGATGAGCTGCAGGGTTGCAATTGCTGCTTTCTGTCACCACTGTGACATCTTCAAAATATTGTTTGAAATAAAAGAGGGTCTCAAAGATTTTGGCGTCAGAAGGGGCGCAAAATGAACTCAGCCTGAACCTCTACAGGCTTATGATTTGAGGCTTGCATTTTCATCCTCAGGCAGGTGGCTCGTAAAAATTAACATGCTGGTTAATAGCGGCTGTGGTGCGTTTGGTGAAATCCTACATCGTTGATGTGGAAACACATTATAATCTGCAAAAGTGAGCAGACCATAGCTGTGGAGTTTCAGGGTGGAACAGTTCTTTATTGCATCTCTTTTCAATCATCCCCTGAATTTCGTACATTAACATTTCTAAAGTCCGTCGGTATTGAGGCATGGAATGTGTCTTGAATGATTTTTGCTCCTTTCATGTCAATACAAGTAAATTGAGGGTGTTTTACTGATGCATGCAATGTCGATGACTATTTGAAAGGCAGTTCTAAGTTTTTTAATTTCCAGATCTGTGTGAGTGCAGGTTTTTAACTGTTATTAAAGGAAGAAAAGAAGAATCACGACCAAGTGTGGAGTTCGATGTTTCCATCAACAGTTTTCTTTGGTTTGGAGACTGCAGTCGCTGTGGCACTAAATATCCAAGCAGTGATCTTCTCCTTGCAAAGCGAACTGATTACGTAAACAAAAATCCAAGCTAAGCTTGTTCAAGACGATGAGATTATGATTGTCATCGTAATATCTTTAGCCTATCTTTGAATTTCAGTGTTCAGGTGTTTTGGTTCTCTTCCATTTAATATTGCAGAGGATGTGTAATGGAAATCCACCTTGAGTGAAATTAGGATAGAGGGAAGCTGTGTATTTGCATTTTCTCCATGCCTTGAAAAACTCTAGGCATAGGGGGTCCATGCATTTTACAGATTAAAAATGTAAATTCTTACAAAAAAGTACAAGAGGTGTTTTTAAGTGATAATGTTCGGATTGTACAAAAATTGATTGGCTGCTCAGCAGGTAATATCTTTAATATAAAAGATAATCGAGCTGAAATGTTTATAAAAGTCAAACCACTGTTATATTTTTTTATGTCATATCTCTAGGTCCTGTCAGTACATAAATCATCTTTAAGTGTTCCAAGACAAATTCAGTGTCTATCATTTTCATGTAGATTGAAAATCTGGAATAATAACAGGAATTTATATTTCTCACTTGGATGCCATACAGGACTTCAAATCTGAGTGAACAGATGCAAATAAAAGGCATATTTGCAAATAAAAGGCACATCTTTCCCTTAACATGCAGTCAAAACAACTTTGCTGCCACACAAAAACATTGGCTATCAAACAGGGCCTGTTTTGTCTGCTTGCGATACACATATCATGAGCATTAAATGTGCACAATGGCATTAGCCATTCTGTATATTATGTTGGTGACATGCCAGCATGAGATGTAAATCACACTTCTAGAAATACATTAAAAGTTACTATTAAGAAGCAGGTTGGTTGGTATATTAGCTTTTGCTGTGTCTCTAACATGGCCCGGGCTGGTCTGCTGACAGATGACTCAACACACTCTGCAATAATAAGCATAGAGCATCGAAGGAAACCTAAGACTGGGCTTGACTTCCAGTGCTTGGAGGTAATCCATCATCACAGTGCTGACCAGCTAACTTCCAGAGACCTGAGCAGACAACAAACAATACAGTACAGCGAGTGTAGGAGGGTCAAGCTAAAACCTAGCCTCTTCGCTGACGCTAAGCATTGTTTTGTTCTGTCTTTTTGTGCACAGAGAGCAGGAAGGATAAACCGAGCACTGGGCTTGGCACAAAGTTTGTCCTCCTCCCTGATGAAGTGCAACCTCCCGAACCCAAACATCATTCATCATATTCCTGTCGCTAAGCTGCATCGACACAAAATGTCTCTTTGTCTCCGCTTGTATTTCCCTTTTCAATCCTACATACTGCAGACACCAAGACGGCTTGCGTGACAAAACAAATAGGCCACATTGACCTGTTTTGTGGGAGACTGCTTTCTTTGGCACAAATTCATACAGCCGATATCCTGCCTGTTAGAAAGAGATCACTTAATTTCATCATGTTTGCTCCCATGATAGAAAACGGGGGCTATTCAAGAATAGAAAAAGAAATTAGGCCAACAACCATATGCAGCAAAGAACAGGTAGAGAGTAGAACCCAAATTCTCCAAGAATAATTTAGTTTAGTCACTCCCTCCCCTGGAATTAGATAAGAACTGACATGTTCTTCTGCCTTTGGGGGAAATCACAAATGTTAAATGCAGTCACTATCACATCAATGAATTATTGCTTCACAGTCTCCATATCCATGAAATGATTAGTTTGTTTTTCAGCATAATGGAGCAGCCTTTGTTATGAATCTTAACATCCACCTCTGCAACTTTTGAAATATGATTTTTAAAACTAAAGCAAGAATTTGTAACCTTTGTACTGCTAGATGGCTGAATCATCAGTTGTCCTTCTCATTATTTGACCATACATAACAGAGTGAGAACACACAAACTTTTTGTGCTTTTTATGTAATATTTAGACTAAGGGATTTTCAGTGATCGTCATGTAGCAGGTAATAGTGTTAAGAATACAGAAGTGTTTTACGCTCTTTGTAGGTTTGTGATTCTTTTAATCAACAATTCCAAAAAAACTCAAGGTATAACTTTCAAAGACCTATTGCACGGACACTGTTAGTTTAAGCTCTATAATGTGAAATTTGATCTAAAAGTTGCATTAAAAGATAACGTGACATTTTCGATGCACTGAATACATCAAAAGTAGTCTGGTGTGAAAAGCCTGGTATGTGGGAACAAAGCCACACATAATAATCGCCTCATTCTGCAGTTCACTACTCAACTAGGTGCGGCAGCCACTTGTTTTCTGCAAATAGCTGTGACCAACTGTTTCCTGTACTGATCACTGGCAACAAAGTTGAAGTCAGAGTGAGCCAAAGTCCAGCACTAAATACTTGATTTCATTTCCATCTTTAAATATCATATCTGGCACCAAAAGATGCTATTTTGTTTGTGGTGTGCAAAAGGTATTGTAGTTACATTTATTTGATCCTACTGAAATAAAAAATCTCAATTGCAATAGATTAGAAAAAAAAATTCCAGTATATGGATGGCTGTCCTTTCAAAATAAGATAAGATAAGATAAGATAAGATAAGATAAGATAAGATAAGATAAGATAAGATAAGATAAGATAAGATAAGATAAGATAAGATAAGATAAGATAAGATAAGATAATACTTTATTGATCCCCATAGGGGAAATTCGGGTGTTGCAGCAGGAACTTTAGAGGAAAAAACAAACAAAAAAAAAAAACAACAGGAAAGATAAATACACACATATGACAGTGCAAACACATATGCACATAAGTCACCATACATTCCAGATACACGTATCCATACATTTTTACACACATGCCCATACCTACATAAGTATATATATATACACATATACACAATATACACATACACATATATACATACACATTTACACATCGACAGCACAAAATAATATTAGCAGAAATAAATAGATTGAAAGAACTAAAGTGACCCGTGGTAGTTATGGGCACCACACGTGTGAGTGGGTGACGGAGTGATGGGGTGGCGGTAGCACAGATGCTTCCCAGGCAGTCAGAGTTGTGTCCCGTCCAGACTGCTGTTATACAGTCTGATGGTCGTGGGCACAAAGGAGCGCCTGAAGCGTTCAGTTCTGCACCGGGGTGGGATGAGCCGCTGGCTGAACGAACTGCTCATCAGACACAGCTCGTCGTGCAGGGGGTGGGAAGGATTGTCCAGGATAGCTCCCAGTTTGTCCCTCACCATCCGTACAGCCACCGACTCAAGATGGTCGAGGTTGAGTCCCACCACTGAGCGAGCTTTCCTCACAAGCTTGTTGAGCCTGTTGACCTCACAAGTCCTGGCACCGTCCCACCAGCACACCATAGCAAAGAAGAGTGCGCTGGCTACCATAGACTGGTAGAAGGTCTTGAGGAGCACGCTGCAGACACCAAACGACCTCAGTCTTCTCAGAAAGAACATCCTGCTCTGAGCCTTCCTGTATAGGGCATCTGTGTTGTGTGTCTAGTCCAGTTTATTGTTAATATGGACCCCAAGGTACTTGTAGGAGTCCACAATCTCCACCTCTTCACCCAGAATGGTGATTGGTATAGGTCAAAGAAGGTGACTCTCACAGTGCTTCCCGCACCCTCCAGATGGGACAAGGCCCTATGAGAGAGGAAGATGATGGCATCCTCCACACCCATATGCTGCCTGTATGCAAACTGCAGAGGGTCCAGGGAGGCAGACAGCCGTTCCTTCAGGTGTCGGAGA
>CAAKHD010012950.1:0-11865 GCA_901007705.1 Fistularia tabacaria | reverse complement strand
ATACCATATTTTTTGGACTATAAGTTGCACTTTTTTCCTGGTTTGGCTGCTCCTCTGACTTACACTCAGGTGCGACTTGTTTATTAAAATATGTCCAGTCATTTCACACGTTGGTTATTTTCACACTGACAGTCATGAGTTCTCCAGACTTGTGTGCCAGTAAATGCTACTCCTTTTCCTCCTGTTCCACTGAACATTTAACATTCAAACATCGACTTAGAAAGACAAGTGAGAAAGAAAAAACCCTATTCTGCAGATGACCATCTGCAAGTGGTGAAACATGCGGCTGAAAACAGTCATGGAGCAGCAGAAAGAAAGTTTGGAGTGAGCGAGAAACGTGTGAGGGACTGGAGAAAAACGGGGGATCCTCCGACCGCAGCGGAGAAAACAAAAAAAAGCTAACGACGGGCTAAAAGCTAGATGAAGCTCAGAAGTGATGCTGAGTGTGAGCACAGCCACGCAGAAGAGGAAGCGACGCCGTCCACCTCCTCAGAAGAGACACCCAGGATGAAGAACTCCATGGATTGAGTGATTGGCAGTGAGATGGAGAGTTTGCTCAACTTGTTATGCTATATTGCTGATGCTCCAGTTATCTGAATAACTGTTAGCATAGCAGACACCTCTTCAGCCTGTTGTTCTCTTTTCTATTCTTATTACTAGAACTTGCCTTTCAAGATGAAACGTCTGTTCTTGGTCTGATTTTATCAAATAAATTTACCCCCAAAAATACAACTTCTAGTCCAGTGTGATCTATAGATGTTTTTTTTTCTTCTTCATGATGCATTTTCAAGCTGGAGCCACTTCTACTCAGGAGCCACTTCTAGTCCAATGACCAAAACACGGTGATTATCCACAAGAAAATTGTATCTATGGCTACTCAAATTAGATTGTCAAATGGGACAAAATAAGATTGTAATAGGTTTTCTAAGTATCTCTCGGGGGTCCCGGTCTCCACGGGGGTCTCACCCAGGACCACTCTGCAGTCTCTTCCGTCCAGGTGCAGCTCCCAGGTGTGGGTGGTCTTGGCCCGGTTGTCGATGAACTTCTGCAGGCTCTTGCCGCCCACCTCCAGCGAGTACTCGTAGGCGAAGCCCCCCACCGCCTCGATGTTGATGGTGGCCTTGGTGTTCGAGGCCCCGACGCTGAAGGTCTCCTTCCCCACCAGCTTGAACATCCAGTCCCTCCTCAGCACCTCCTGCGGAGACCGCCCGCGACCCCGTTAACCCGACCTCGCCTGTCAATCACAGCGACCGTTCGCCCTCTCGTTTTACAAAGTGGAAATATGAATGTATGATTTTAGAGGAAACCTGAGAACCTGGAGGGAACCCAGTTGGACCTGACAGGAACCTGCATGCTGGGAGGTTCTAACCTGTGTGTGTGTGTGTGTGTGTGTGTGTGTGTGTCCTCCCTCACCTGGCCGTTGACGAACACGACCCGTTTCCCGGTGGTGGTTCCGTGGGCGAACTGGACCCGGTACACGCCGTCGCTGAGCGCCACGTCCCACTCGGCCACCAGGTCTCCGGCCAGCATGGCGCCGCTCTCCGGGCCGCGAGGAGCCTCCTGCCGGCTCAGCAGCAGGTGCATTATACTCACTCTCTAAGAGGCTTACTCACACCAGCTGGCTTTCGGCGGACACGCACACGCATGTAGGACACGCTGCGTGCACGCACCGTCACGCACACGCCCACGCCTCGGCCCTGCAGGCCAAAGGACGCGTCCGTCCGAAGGGAGCTCCGAGCTGGGCTGGACTGGCACACTCACACACACTGTAAGACGATGTTTAAGCTGCAATATTTCACATTTCATCTCATGATCACGGGTGCAATAACAAAACAACCACTTCCTTTCACGCCAATTCAGCGCCAACGGTGCAAACTTCTGCCTTCAACCGTCCTGTGAGATGTTCACGTTTGCTCGTTTTGGTTTCTTTGCTCTTATTTATTTGATTTTTTACGGCTTGAAACCTGACCTGGGTGCTCATTTCCTACCGCATGCTGAAAGGTGTGCTGGTAGGACAATAAAACTTCCTTGAATAAAACTTCTGGTGCCATAAAAGACATGACACACACACACACACACACACACACACACATGCACAATGAGTGAACAAGCATTGTGATTGCTGAAAGTTGGAAGCCACAGGGAAAAGATGTTGCTCGAAAAAAAATACAAACTCCAAACAAGAGCGGAAAATAAGAGCCTCGGGTAGCCTTCGTCTATTTCTCCTCTCCCTCGGCCGACGTCGACGCGTTTTCCCGTGTTTCCAAGTGGACGTGGATCTTGAACACGCCGGCGCTCAGGTGTCGATTCATTGACGGAGTGCCACTGCCATCTAGTGGTCAGAGGAGGAAGTGCAGTCCGATCCCATGATGGCTGCCGGGTTCAAATCACTTAACAGTAAAAATACCACTTTTCTATTTTTTAAACTTTATTCTACGTTCATAATATGATCCAAACTAACCATTTCAAAAGTACAAAGACACGCAGAAAGTTGTCTTATTTTTTTGCACGGTTACAGTAAAATCCATCGTTCTGCTACTAGATTAAAAATGATATTCTGACTTTTTTTATGCCATTAAATCCACTTCATTTCTCACCTGCTATTGAATACTTTTACTTATTGACTGTTTTTTTTCGCACTGAACTGTACAGATAACTCTTCTGCTGCTCTCTTTATTCAAATTCAAATGACATATATTGAGACATTTCAGGTTTTTATACCTTTAAGTCTCTATCATCCCTTCCCCTCAGTAGCAGCAGATTGTATCTGCCTGCAGGTTATACCCTGCGGGTAAATGTTCGTTTGTTTACTGTGCTCTTTCCTGCTGATGTACGCTCTATTATTATTTGCTTCTCATGTTAGAAACGTCTTCTCCCTTCCTCTGTATGTCGGTTGCATGTGGAGAAACCGACTTGGACATATTTCCGACAGGACTGACCTGTGACCTCTGCAGTCGTCCAGAGCTGCTGCTAAATGACTCCAGCACACAGCGGCGGCAGGGCTTTTCTTTTTATTATCAAATGTCTGCAAGACAACAACACGAACAGACAGACATACAGACGTACGAACCACGACCCGTCATAAATACACCGACATACACGTCATACATGGAATCCCCCGTGGGGTATGATTATAAATTACATGCGGGGGAACGTGAGGACTAAAGCTTACATACAAAAGGAGTGTTTGGAAGTGTGAGATGTGAGATCAGGAGGCCACCGGCAGGAAGGACGACCGCCCAGCACGGGGCAGAGACGGGGCAGAGACGGGACACCGACGTCCGCCCGTCTGCGCCGCGGCGATTGTCTGGAACGTTTAATTGTCGAGAGAGCTGTACGTCCTCTCTGCGTCTTTTTCTTTTTCATCACTCACAGTTTTGTTTCTTTTGGATTTGTCGCTCATTTCCTTTGTTACTTGATTTTTTACTGTTTTTACTCCCAGGTAATTTGAGGTTAATGCAGACATAGTCAAGAGTACATGGCGGGTTGTTTGTCATAGATCTGAGATCTATATTTCACTGGCGGTAGCATTGTAAGACAAGTGTAATAGATTTGTAATAGCTTTATGGGTCATTTGCAATCAATTTATAGTTAAATTGTATTACATTATAGACATCGTTTACGATCATTTTCTAGAGATTTTACTGCACTTCTTGTTTGTTTTTCGGAACGGTGATAGTTGATTTCCTTGTAGTTTCCGTGAATTTCTCGTGGTTTTTACACGATCCCTGCAGGTTTGGCTTGTGTTTGACTGGGCCGCTCCCCGTGTGTGTGGAGACCCCCTTTCACTCCCACCCCGGCCCGGGAGCCCCAGGGCTACAATGTGACAGAAATTACATGAACGAGTCAAGAGGCACTGGATGAGGTTCATCGGGTGACCATGGCAACGCGTGTGCAGCAGTTGGTGGCGGGACGCAGCCGGCCCATCGGGCTGCCGCCCCTCTGAGCACTTTTTCTTTGTTGCGTTTTTTTTTTTTCTTCTTCTTTTTACGTCTCGCCGTTAAAGAATGCAGCAGCGCTTTTTCTTCTTCTTGCCGCTCGGCCCGTTTTTGTCTTTGCTCTCGGCCATCTTCTTCTTGCGGACCTCCCGCATCAGGTCGAAGAACACCTGGGGGAGCGTTCGTCCAGATTACACTTCTTTCAGACTCCCAAAAACACACTTCTTGTAAAGAAAGAAGGTGTGTGTTTGTGTGTGTGTGTGTGTGTGTGTGTGTGTGTGTGCGCACCTTGTCAACATTGGCCCTGGTCTTGGCTGAGGTCTCCACATACTGCACCCCCCACTCAGCCACGCGGGCCCCCGCCTCCTCCGCCGACACCTTCCGCTTGTCCTCCAAGTCCGACTTGTTCCCCACCAGCAGCAGGGGGATGGCCTCCTCCTCCTTCACCCGCAGGATCTGCTCCCTGACACACACACACACACACACACACACATACACAGGTGACCCCAGGGCAGAAGGGGGCGCTCTGGGCAATTTAGGGTCTCCAATGTACCGCATGTTTTAGGTCCATGAGGAGAAACCCACGCGGACCCCAACCCCCGTGTTGGAAATGAACCAGGGACCTTCTTGCTGCGAGGTGGAAGCGCAAACCGCTGCGGCACCAAATCACCCCTTAACTTTTGTCAAGAAACTAAGCTATAAAATCAAGTCTAAATTAAATGTTTCACAAAAAAAACAGATTGGAAACACACAACAAAAAGGCAGTGGCAAATCAAAGCAGTAATGGAGAAGGTTGAGGGAGGAGAACTGGTCCCTGGAGGGCGACCTCACCTGAACTCGGAGGTGGCGGTGAAGGACTCGTGCTCCGTGATGGAGAAGACGAGCAGGAAGCCCTCGCCGCTGCGGAAGTAGTTGTCCCTGATGGCGGCGTAGTCCTCCTGACCCGCCGTGTCCAGGATGTCTATCTGCACGTCCTCGCCGTCCAGCACCACCTTCTTCCTGTAGCTGTCCGCCTTGGTGGGCTCGTAGTCCTCCACAAACTGGGGGCAGAGGCGCCACGACGGTCACTACCTGTTTATTTTTATGTATTTCCTACTCGATAATGTACGCGACTTTCTGCTAGTAAAAAAAAAAAAGAGTCAACAGATCGTGTTCCTCGCTCTGAGTCCAAGTCCAACCTTTACACGACCTTGACAGCCAAGGCTGACGGGAAACGTTGGCTCACCTCATCGTACATGAACTGCAGGGTGAGCGCCGACTTGCCCACGCCGCCGCTGCCCACCATGATCACTTTGTGGAGCGCCAGAGACGTCTGGTTCTTGTTCTTACCCGACGCCATGACTCCGCTCTGCCGGTCCGCCCACGACGAAAGGCCTGCGGAGACCACGGGGTTTCGAGATTGGCCACGGTTAGAAACACTGACTGGTGACCGATGAATCGCAACAATATCACAAGGTGTGTTTTTAAAGGGGACATTATAAAGGGCCATGTTTCCAGAAATTAGACAAGAAACTAGATTCACATTTGATTTCCAGGGAAAATACACAACATTACACAAGCATTTCATAAACCATCTGTGAAAAGAGATCACGCAGAAAATAAACCCAGCGTGAAACACATGTTCCACTGATAAGTTAACATTTATCATGTCTTATGGATATAAGTCCATGGATGCATTTCATCTGCTGGGGCTTTTCCCAGGAACTTTGGTTCCCCCGAGGAAACGGGAGTCTAAATCGAGTGTCGGGCTCATTTGTTTTCCGAGGGCGCTCAGGGGGCGAGGCTTCGGCGCCGGGCAGAAGAATTAGAATCACTGCTTTTTTTAATCTGCGTATAAAAAATATAAAGCAAAAGTTATGGGATGGATGCGCCATCGGCAGGGAACGGCAGGCAGCAAGAGCCAATCTGTCCCGGTTTTTCTGATGTTCTGAGACCGGACGTTTCGCTCGGGTTGGTGCGAACGTAGCTTACGGTTTGCTCCGCGCGAGCATTCGCTGATGGCCACTTGGCGGCGACGCGAGCGAGCCGAGCCCGAGCGTCAACCGTCACCCACGCCCCCGCCCCCAACAAGCTGGTAACTCCATGGGGGCTGATAAGCGGGGAAAACAATGCACACCTTCAGGGGTGGGACCAGGAAAAATGGCTCTAACCTTTCAAAATGGATTCTCCCTGATAGATGCCGCGTTTGTGCATTTGTTTTAGAGCTGCGGGGACACATTTTCCTGTGGCACCGGTGAGAGAGACAGGCGTTTACTGATAAAAAGCCCGGGTAAACATCGTTGCAGGGACACGGATGGAAGGAGACACTTGTGGGTGACCTTTGCCGCCTGCCTGCAAGGACGTGCACACGAGAGCTGCGACGGGGAGGCCGACTGCGGGAGATGGGGGCGACATGGACGCACTGCAACCGACAAACACACTCAGCCAGATTCCAGCCATGACCTTTACGGAGATAGTGTCTCTCAGGATGAAGAGGCATAAAAGTGCTGTTTTTTTGTTTCGGGTGTAAAATGTCTCTGTCGCATTTCAAACTCGTCTCTCGAGTTCTTATCTCTCGTCGGACAAAACAAAAAAAAAAAAGGAGAGCATTCATTCGATGAGTAAGGCGAATGGCAGATTCGAATACGAATTCTAATTAGTGGTTTAAAACGACTTGATTGTGGAAAAAGAATGAAAGAATAACATCGCTTTTCCTCCCATGAAATTCTCAAATGATATTAAAAATCATGGAACAGTTGAAAATAATTTCTTGTAAATAGAATTGTTATTTCTTTATATTTTCAATACAAGATATTGCCATTTTGAAATGATTAATCTCTCTCTGAATGAAGAGAAGTGAACCGCCGTTCTTGGAAAATGTTTAAAAATTCTGTGTTTTGGTGGAGATAAAATATATCAGATGCGAAGGGTTAAAGTTTAAGAGAATTCTAAAAAGAATACAACTGAGCAGGGGAAAAAAAAACAACATCTCAATGGTAATAATGGGCCATCTGACTAGATAGAAACGCCGAGGAACGTGGAAAATATACAGTTAAAGGGGGTGAAAAGTCAGTAAGAAAAGCAAAGTATAGATTGAAAAAACAACAACTGATAAAGCAATAGTTTGAGTGAAAGAGGAACAATTAGTCACCCGAAGCAGCCGCTTCCTCACTTTTAGCCAGTTGACAGCTAAAGAACCACCGTTTCTGCTGGCCCGGGTTCCCGCCTTCCAGCCAACGGCCGTCGCTGATTGGATCGAGTCAGCTCGAGCCTGCCCTCCGGCATTCGCTATTGGCTGCGGCGCCTGTCATTCACCGCGCTAGCAGGAGGAGGAGGAGGGGAAGGGTGGGGGCTAGCTTAGCCTGCCGCAGATAACGCTCTCATTCCCCGGGGGCTGGAAGGGGGGAGATTTCACACACCAGGACGAGGGGGAAAAAAAGGGCCGTTGAGTGCTCCTAACTACGACGAAACAGTCCGGAGACTTACCCGCTAACGTGTTTGTCTTTCGGCCACAGAGGAATCGTCCATAAAGCGGCACACACTCAACTTTGACAAGTTGACCAGGAGACTTTGTGCCCCACCTTGTACCCGGACTCCGCCGAAGAGTAGCGATGTGTGGCGAGAGGGGTCACTCCCGCCGCACAAACTAGAGACGGGAGGCGGCGCTAGGCGTTGACGTGACCATGACGACAGACAGACACGTTGTTCAAAATAAAAGCCACAAATCTTACTTCCGAGAGCATCTGGAAGTATAAAACCAACACTATTTGTTTTGAACATGCAAAAAAAAAGCTCAAATATAAATGTATTTTGGATTTGATAGCGCGCATCGCGACCCGTATTCATGTGCGGGTCGTCCAAAGAACGATCTTGGAAATTCGAAACAGAGTAAACCAT
Source organism: Fistularia tabacaria (assembly GCA_901007705.1). Taxonomy (NCBI): domain Eukaryota; kingdom Metazoa; phylum Chordata; class Actinopteri; order Syngnathiformes; family Fistulariidae; genus Fistularia; species Fistularia tabacaria. Next base: position 4,051 of record CAAKHD010012950.1, on the reverse strand, counting down.
CTTACTCCGCCGTTTGCCCGGCAGACGACAGAAAGCGCTGACGGGAAATGACGTCACGGAATTCCTTGTGTTTACGTTGAAATTCAGTGTTTAGGTTGTCGTGCGGATCCGCCGTTTAGGAAAAAGGACTTATTGAAACTTTAAAAAAGCCGTTCTGGCGTTTTATATTTGCCCTTTCACATTTCACAGCAAGCCTTAAATTCACACTTCAGCTGACATGCACACGCTTGCGTCCAGGTTTAGATTTGATAGTCTTTCCATGTCGTTGTCTTTTTTTTTTTTCTTCCAATATTGTTTTAGGGGTTGTTGTTGTTTATATACGTTGTTTGGAAGTGTTGCATGACCCATGCTTTTTCCCACAATTTAAACAATAAACTTTGCACATTTTTACTGAAATGTCTAACAAATAATATACATATTTTCTCATAATCCCCTAAACGGTGTTTTATTGTAATTTCTTGTTTGGTTACGTCTGTAGTTACCACATATGTCAGTTGAAAGTTTATTTATTGTTTTCAATAAGCTGGACTTTAAATTCTTACATATTTAATTGACAAGTGTTCTTTGACTTGGTTATTCTATCCATTCTTTGTTAATAAATCTTGTTAATAAAACATCTGTACACAATGCTTTCTGCTGCTTTAAAAACACAAGAAATATTCAGTAACACCCAATATTTTATGTAATGTTGTCACTGAGTTAAGATTTAACCCAAAATATATGCAAGAATTAATCATGAGAACAAGTTGAATGGAGAATGTTAGAAAACGAAAATGTATTATGGTTAATACTTAAAGAGTGATGATGATGATGATGGTGATTGTTGTTGCTGCTGTTATCACCAGCAAATTCCCAACAAAGTAACTTTAAAAAGTTGAATAAAAGAGCAAAATAGAAAATACAATAAAAATCATGTATTATTGACATTATTGCTGATATTATTGCCATCAAACTAACTTTGAAAATGTCTTCCTGAGGCTAAAGAAATAGAAGGGAAGGTCAGTGCACCGAAAAGGCAGATCTTTTTTGGACAAGTAGTTTCAGAAGTTGGACAAAAGATGGCGCTATTTCTTTACCTGGCCTTCATGGCTCCTCTGCAGGCTCTACGAAGAAAAGCGCTTCATTTAAAGTGAGACGTGTGTTGTCTTGTCCCCTACTTCGTGGAGCCAGTAATGATATCAAGGATCTGGTAAAAATAAATAAATAAATAAATATTTAAAAAAACGAAAGAATAACAAGGTTACTCGAGGAGTCCTGCTTCCTGTTGTTTTGCCTATGATAATCACCAGCCCAGGGTCAAAGGTCACGGCCTGGCACCACGTCTGGCGTCGCCACGACCTGATTTGGTTGGGAGTTTTTGACTAACAAATGTTTGCCGACAGCCACGCTCGCTCTCTGCAGCTGTGCGGATCTGAGCTCCACGAGAAGGGCTCTTTTGCGTGCTTGAACATGCGATTTTCGGGGTTTCAGACGAGTCGAAATAGAGATTAGAATTGGAATCCAGGTGAGGGACCGGGGCGACATTGACTGAGGGCTTTGGCCCGACGCTCGCATCGTTGGCATTCCTCGGCATTGTTCCCCGAGCAAAGTGTCACGGGACATTTCAAGCGCTTTTTAAAGAGAAGCCGTTTTTCACACGAATGAAAGAAAGAAAGAAAGAAATACACGAGGAAAACCCCTGTGAGAAAATGAAACACCTAAAAACACGCATGTGATACTCCCCAGTGGAACCCGGCTCAGGTGATGCTCTCTGGCTTTCATTGCGTGTTTTACTGACTTTTAATTCACGGAGGGCAGCTTTTTAAAACTCCCCGAGCCGGCAGCTTTGTTTTTTTTTTTTTCTTTATAGACTGTTAGAAAGCAGCGGGTTCCCACTGGCATGAAGGACTAAATCATGTCAGATTACAGAATAAAAGCATGAAAATAGACTCAACGGCAGCAAACAACAATCTGGAAAAAAAAAAAAAAACAGCAGGTTTGTCGGCCAATAAATAATGTTTATAAGGCTGTTTGAAATGTGTAAAGAGGTTATTTTCTTCAGGCGGCGCTCTGCCGGGTGACTGATGTGGTGTTTTGTGTCTCGGGCAGGAAACGCCAAATGTCGGGGGGGGTGGCGGGGGTAGTTGGGGCGCCGAGCTTGTGTTTTGGGTCCGAAAATAGAAGTGGAGAACTGAGCGTTTGTGTCAGTGCCGTGAGAGCGGCGGCATTACGCCTCGTTCATGTGTTTCAAGTTTCCGCTTTTCGGACAAAACACGATTTCAAAGAGACGCATTCGATGGGATGGATTGTTCTTGAAGGTCTTTCCAGCGGCAGGGATCGCGGGAAGTTCCATATCAGTTTGTTTTTTTTTCCCCGCGCGCCTCCGGAAAAACTCCGAAAAAGTCGTATCGACGTTAAATAATCGACTGGATCCACGGCGTGAATGTTTGACCCCGTCGTTCAAGATGAAACTCAAAGAAAAAGGTTTTCAATCGGTCGTTTTTTCGGCGGCCAGAAGGTCCTCGGTTCAAATCCCAGCGGGGATCTTCTTTGTGTGGAACCTGCAGGTTCCACCGGGATGGACGGCTCACAATCAACGGCGGCTCACAGAGGCTCCTCGGCCCAGGATGAGCCGTCTGGACAATGAATGAACCGATGATTTCCAAGATTTCGATTCCACCGCTTATTTCCACGCTTGGCTGAGCGGCGTTTTAACTGCTTTAACCATGAAATTAAAAAAAGACCAGATTTCTGGCCTGATCACTTCATCTCACTCAGAAAAGACTTTTTGTTCCATCCGATTTTTTCAAGTCTTCTTTTAGTGGCGGGATTTTATCTTTTTTTAATCTTTTTTTTTTAATGAAAATTCAAGTTCTGATCAACACTTTTTACAAGAAGTCCAGGCAGGAGTTTCAGTACCAGACAAATGTTCTCCTGCGCTGCAGCCTGACAGCTTTGGAGCTTTAACTCCAGAAGAAAAGATGGCACAGAGAATCATATGGATGATGTTTTTAGCAAAGCTCTGAAGTCTTCTCCTGCAGGAACCTCCTCAAGCCCTCCTTCTCCTGCAGCCTCTGCAGATATCTGCAGGATCTGGACACTTTGTGGATGAAAACAGGAAACCATCAAACCCGCTGTGCTTCCACGTGCAATAGCAACCCCTGTACACACACACACACACACACACACACACACACACACACACACACACACACACACACACACACACACACACCACTCCCCCCACCCCGTGTATAAACTCCTGCTGGTGAGCGGAGGCTCCTCCAGAGTCGCAGACATCCAGGATGGAGCCGCTCCTCGGCTCTCCTCCTCCTCCTCCTCCTCCTCCTCTCCCCCCATCCTCCTCCTTGTCCACCTCCTCTTCCTCCTCTGCTTCTTCTGCTTCTTCTGCTTCTTCTGCTTCTTCTTCTTCACCGCGCTTCGGACCTCCGACGTCAGACCGACGCGCACGCATTTGAGAGAGCGGGAGATGCTGGGCTGATGGACGGAGCGATGGAGTCGGATCTTCTCGGACGTTTCGCGCCCGCCGGGATGAAGGCGCCCGCCGCGTTCTTCCACGCGTGACGCGTCCGACGTGAAGTTGAGCGGACTTGGGAGCAGGATTCACCCGAGGAAGACCTCTCTAGGACCATGTAGAAGAGCGGCCCGCCACCTCCAGCCCTCCATCTGAGTGAATGGAAGCGCGGATCGGAACGCGTCAGACCTGAGCGGAGCCGCCGTGACGCGCGGACTTCCCACGGAAAGCGAGTGAAGCGGGGGGAGGGGGGGGAGAAACAACAGCAACAACAACAACAACAACAACAGCAACAACAACAACAAAACAAAAACAAACCGCGCGAACGGAAAATGAGGAGCTGGCCGTTCGGACTGGCTCTCCTCGCGGCTTGCGTCCTCTCCATCCGCGGCCCCGCCCGGGATCCCTGCGGGTCCTGGGGCGCGGCGCGGCCCGCGGAGCCCGCCGAGCCCCCGCGGCTCAGCGTGGACTTCCTGGAGGCGGTGAAGAGGCACATCCTGACCCGGCTGCAGATGCGGGAGCGGCCCAACATCACGC